>NJEV01000792.1:0-12373 GCA_002591385.1 Cordyceps sp. RAO-2017
CCGGCAGGGCGTCACGACCGAGGCCCAGTGGCGGGCCATGCTGCGGGCCACAAAGGTCCCCTTGGCCGAGCTGTCGGGCGAGCGGGCCATCGTCACCGGGCTGGCGGCCGACGCCAAGCTCTTCGCCGGCCGGGGCCAGGCGGCCGAGGCGCTGCTGGCGGCCTACGGCAGCATCGTCGCGGCCGAGGACGCCATCAGCGGCCTCAACGCCTCGGCGGCCGGCCCGCGCGACCGGCCCGGCCCGCTGCGGCCCATGGTCGTGCAGTCGCGCAACGGCCGCAACCCGAACGCGTCCCACTTCCGGGCCGCCATCCCGGCCCGCAACCGCGACGTCGTCTGGTGGCAGCCGGCGACGCGCCGCTCGTGGATGCTGTGGCACGAGCTGGGCCACCACCGCCAGCACAGCGACACCTGGAGCTGGGGCGCCATGTCCGAGGTCACCGTCAACATCTACAGCCTCGCCGCCCGCCGCCTGGTCGTGCCGGAGCTGCCCAACGAAAAGGTCGGCCACGGCAACGTCAAGGAGTGGGAAGCGGCCAAGAAGTACCTGGCCCAGCCCGCGTCGAGCAAGGACTTGGACCGCGCCGGCTTCTTCACCAAGCTCGTCATGTTCGAGCAGCTCCGCGTCGTCTTCGGCGACGACTTCTACCACCGCCTCCACCAGCGCTCGCGCGCCGGCCCCAACCAGCCCGCCCGCGACAGGAAGCACTACTTCATGACCCTGGCCGCCGCCATCGCGGGCGAGAACCTCGGCGACTACTTTGGCAAATGGGGGGCCAAGCCCGAGCCGCGCACCGTGGCCGAGATGAAAAAGTTTCCCGACCCGACTGAGGATTACACCACCGTGCCTGTCTACGGGGGCAAGTGAAGAGGGGATGGGGGGAGGGTGATAACTTTGGTATCAGGTTAGTTAGTAGGCAGCACGTTTTAGGAACTCCTCTGTCTCGACTGTGGTCCGGAGCCCTTGTGTGATGACGCCAGCTCTTTGCACTTGGATTCACATACATACTAAACAGCCGACTACTACAAGATCCCTCCAGTCCTGCGCGGCGTCTGGCCGCTGCCCATTCTTTTGCCTAATAACGGGTCGACCTGTCGCTGAGTATACATGCAGCAGGGAGTCCTAGTCACATGTATATATATTGATGTTATACTACGTATACATGACAACGGCGCCCACATTCAGAGGATAGCTCTTCGGCCAGAGCAGCATGTCGGCTGACAGACGTGAGGCCTGCTCGTTTCTCAGTGCCCCTTCTGGACTTCAGCATCCGATCAGCCACAGCAGTGATCCCTAATCTGCGCGTCGAGGACCGTACACCCGCGGCAAGCAGTCGACTCATTTTGGCCATGGAACAGTTGCCCGGACGCCCGACCCCGTCCACAGCAGTGCCCCGGCATGTCCACCATGCTGCTTTCTGTTCACTAAGACTCAGATTCGTAAGCTATTTAGAAAAAAAGGCTGATATTTAACCTAACCTTGAGCCCTATGAGCTAGCCAAAGGTACAAGGACGAGTGGCGGGCTGGTCTGGAAAGAGTAGCTTGAGCTTACATGTATACATACAGTAGAGAAAGGCCCTAACCCTATTATCATACACCCTCTAATTAAGAGCTTTTATAGGATAATTCTAAAGTAGTTCCTATCTCGGCCGCCTTACTTCAAGGCGAGTCCCTCGACAGTAGTATTTATTATCTATCCCGGATGACTTCGACTCTAAGCAGGACTATAAAGTATTATTAATACATGCATCGGGCGCAACTCCTCTAATCAATTTTTCATCCGCCAACAGCACAAGTCGCGGTCGGTGAAGTTCATTGCCGGACGGCGAGATTTGCTAGGAATAAGTCGCATATTATAAAGCCATAAAGATCGCGCCACAATCTATGGAAACGATGGGGAGACGGGTGCCTGTGCCTGTTTATACTTCAACGACTCGCCGTTCCCTCCGTATCAGCGCCAGACGGTCCACAAAGTTGGGTGCCTCCATCGATTTACTCTCGGGTCTCCACGTCGTCTGCAGCGGACTTCCCATTCTGCCGGTTGGGAGTCGGACTATGCTCCGGCGGAGGATTCACCTGGTTAATCTTCTAATCGCCGCCGTAGTGCTCGTTGGAGTCGCCGCCAACGGTGCCCCGGCTACGTCCATCGTTTATATTCGTGTAAGAGCCACGCGATTCGGGGCTGTGCAGCCCAAGCTCATCTCGGCCAAAGACCGGGATCGCGGCGCTGGACACGGCATGCGTAGCTAGCAGAGCAGGAAGGAGAATGGCAACCTTCATCTTGACAGCTGCGGAAGAAAGGCTGGTTGAGCGAGGAGGAGATGAGAAGGAGTCATTGAGTGGAGTGCTTCGTCGATATGAAGACCTCAATGATGCAGCCAACATGAGAGTGGTGGCCGCAGACTTGTCGCCGTGCCACCGTCCGTCCGGCCTGCGTCACGTTGTCCCATCGATGGCTACGTGTAGATCGAAAACGGATGATTCTACACAATGTAGCAGTGGATGTATTGGACGCGCGCAGCTCGTCAAGGTTGAGTATAGCCAGCAGGCATCCGCCATGGCCATATGGCCCGCGCTGCGTTCCGCGAGCTGGGTCTTCGTTCATAGCCACCGCACGCGTCAAGCGTCTCTGCTCCACGGGGGTACAGCCATCGGCGAGGCGGCTTCTTCCGCCGCACGCACGACCGACTCAGATCTCAGGCCGACGTGATTCCACAACAAGGACATGTTCTGGCCCGCCGTGAAATTCGAAGGCTGCTCGCGAGTCAGATACAAGGCTCGATTAGACGGGCTCGATACGAGTTGACCGCGGCTTCTGAATTTGGACGTGCTATGCCGGATGCCTCCACAAGGAGGCCGGTACCCCCGATTTAGTCTTCTGCCGAGGAAATGATAAAGGTAGAGAATGTGATCAACCGCAGGTACAGGACTGAAGATTGTAAATGTATCCAGACTTCCTACCCATCAGCCTGGGCCAGGACCGACAAGGTTACGTATCCGTATGCCTGATGAGGTAGCATCCGCTGTCTTTCCTGCGGAACTTCTATTTATACGCCTATGGTCTACACATAAGGACATGTATGTATATATACAGAAATATATCGGGGTAATAGATTTGAGAACCGTCCGTCGTCCCTCTAAAGAACTTCAAGTGAGAGATGGGCGTGAAATACGACGCCATGTCTTCAGTGTTTTCTATCCCCTTTGACACCTACCTAGGCTCCAGGGGAGTGCACCCTCGCATCGGACAACCTGCTCAGGGGCAGAAAGTCATCGTCGAGTCATTCGTCCAGGCGTACCGGGGCGTTGATAGAGCACCGAGGTGGAGAATCATCATAGGGGCTATATAAAGAAGTGTACCTTCTACACCGGCCTTTGCACATGCATCGGGGTGCCAAAGAGTTGTCGAGCCATGTACATACTCACAGGGAAGCGTATGTACGCTTTGTTTCGGCATGAGGCCCCGATGCAGAAAGTGATGATCGAGTCATATCCTCATGTCCCTGTCCGGCTGTGGATTCAAGTGCGTGCCCTCGCCGCGCTCATGCCGCCTAAACACGGATAAACGCACGTGGTGGGCTCACTCGGTGGTGGCATCGTGGCCGTCGAAAACGACGTTCCCCTTTTCACGTCTCCACGGTCTGAAATATTTCCCTGGCTAACGACAATTTCGTGCCTTGTTGAAAAATTGCTACACGAAGCGTACAGCGAACCCCATCGAGCTGCTGGTTCCGCACGTGGTGGCATAAATCCAACTCATCATCCGCTACGCTCCAGCAAAGAAGACATTCCCCCCGAGCCTGCCGGCACGTCTGATTATTGCAGCCTGAAAATGGTATTGTGACGGGGCAACCCCTGCCTTCATGCATGTGGGCTCTGGCGGTTCAAGTCTAAATGGGTGGACATGTGTGGTCAAGGAGGGTACAATACTGACTGCACGACCAGGGGCGTCTGGTGAGCACAGAGGAAGAGGTTTAATATGTGGGCGCGTATTGATTTAGTCTCCTTTCTTCATGTCTGCTTCAGGACTCGTCCCGTCAACGTAGCTGCAGCCGGCTTCTAAGGTATGTGCCGAGGCCGGCACCCTCTCGTTCAAGTTGGCAGCTAGAGGACATTCTCTTGTGACCAGGACCAGCTCAGCGTTATAAAGAGGTCTGATGAGCCCAATCCTCACTCTTCACTTTTCCCCAACCTCTCACGCTCTTTTGACCTTCTTCTCTCTCGCTTTTCAGACTCAGTCCTTTCGGACCCTTCCCCCTTTTTCTTCTTCGACTGCCAACAGGTCGTCCCTCCGAGCCATGCACGCCGCATCGGCTTTCGTGCTCTTAGTGGTAGCGTTAGGCAGCGCTCACCCTGCGCCGCCCCGTCCCGATCCCGATCAATGCACAGACCAGAGATGCGAAGCGGGATCCATCACCAATGGGGAATTTGTCTCCCGTGGCGGCGTGCTGCGCAATCGCAGCCCCATGAATCAGCCTGTCGACCGGACACAGAAAAGGCTGTGTATCAGCTGGCAAAGCGTGAGGGACGCAGTGAAAAATGGGAGGTTTAAGGCTCCAGCATGCAGTCACCGGTCGGCCTTTCATCTCGAGACTGATCCAGAGGGGATGGTTGGTCAAATAATCGAGATGACCCGGGAGATCGGCCAGGAGTCCCAGTCGCAGCAACCCGAAGGCCAGGCTCCTCGCCAGTCTTGGACTGCGAATGAACGAGGTCTGCCACTGGAAAGTCACGCTCGGAATGTACAGGATACGCCACATGGGCCACCGAACGCTCCTGGTACTCGCGTTTCGATTTTCTCCAGTTCTGAGGGCCCTCGTCGGACGGCGCAAAACCTCGTCAAGAGCCCGAGCGAAAACGACAGGGATCAAGTCCATGCCGAGGCGTCTCCTTCGGACTCTTTGGGCCAGGGACATCAATTGTTTCCCAAGGTCCAGACAGTGGATTTCTTGGAGGCCTTTCCAAGGGCTGCAGACTACGATCTTTTCACGCCTCAAGCTTCTGGAGCTTCCGGGCCGGCCTCGTTGGGCCATCAGCTTCGGAGCCCTGATGGAACTCGGCCTCTAGGGCCGGGTGAAGCTCAGCATCGGAGGCAGGGGAAAGATGAGTCTCGGACGCCGAGTGAGAGTCAGACACAGACTCCCGGGGATAACGTGGTTGTGTCCCAGGAGCAAAGCAGGAGCAAGAGTCCCGATACTCGGGTTCCGGATACTCGAACCCAGGTCGGGGGCAATATTCCGCCCACCTCAAGCCCTCCGCAGTCCCCCAATCTCGGCACGGAAGAGCCCAAGGAAGACGGGAAGACGAAAGACGTTGGTGGAGAGCCTCAGGCTCCCCTTCCCCCCTCCCCCTCCTCCCACCCGCCAGCGGATCTCCCCGCAGGCGGGAAGAAGGCGGTAGACGCTCCCCAGGACCCTTCTCAACCCCCCCCCGACGGTGCCGGCCCTCCGAGGCCCGATGACTTGCCGTTCCGTCCCGACTACCTCCCGCCGATGCCTCCCCCTCCGTACATCGTCAACAACTACGGCCCGCAGTACGGCTTCCACTCCGGCACCAACAAGAACGGCCGGAGGCCTGCGATGCCGCCCGGCCACGGCCCGGACGGCGCACCCGGCTTCATCGACAACAGCAGCGGCAAGGAGTGGATCGACAACCGCGGCGCCAACGGCGGCATGTACGTCGGCGGCGACTTGCTCGACAAGGGCGCCACGAGCATCGGCACGGACAACCGCGGCCATAACGGCAATTACAACGACAGCCGCGGCCAGAAGAGCGGTTACAGCGACAGCCGCGGCTCCCACAGCCCCGAATTCTCCAGCAGCGACTGGCGCGGCGAGCAGTCCGGCAAGAGTAGCGGGGGCGACATCGCGCGCGTCCCTTTCGAGTACGTCGATCGCTCGGACCCCGTTAGTGATGAAGAGGATCGAGGACGTACTCGGCGCGTGGCCACGGCCCCCGAGACGCCGGCTCGGCCTGCTGAGGAGGGCAAGACCGAAGTTGTCGACTCGCCCCCTGAACAGAAGGACACCGCCCGCCAGTGAGAGGCTATGCCCAGCGCGGCATGGCTGTGTGAGATTGCCTGTATTGCGTGGTTTGAGAGTTTGTTTTGCGTTGCCTGCCTGCCTTTCCAAGCTTAATCCTCTCCCAGGCCGTTCTTATGCAGGTGTGGGAGGGAGGACCGGTACCTTCAGCCGTCTTCGCTTGGAATCAAGTCGGGGCTTTGAGTTATAGTAAATTCGGGGCTTTCACCTATTAATAAACTCGGGCGGGGTGAACCCTGGTTTCTCGCGCGAGCTTTCCTCTGCCTCTTCATCTCCGGGAATCTGTCATCTGTGGGTCGGTCTCCCACCGCATAGTGGGCCGATTTACGGCTGCCGGCTCCGCGCTCGAGACCCGCTTCGGACTACCGTGTCCGGGTTTAAAGCGGGGCCAGGCGGGCGGGGTGGACGCACGCCGAGAGCCCGGGCCGAAACTTTTCTTTTGATAATCCCCTGAGAAAACAGCTCCCAAATGGGATGATCTTTCTACTAAGGGGGGGGGCAGATGGAGCCGCATCCCCCATGCATGTGTTTGATGAGGCCCGGATACATATATGCACGTAGGCTATCGAGAAGAAGGGTTGATATCCGACTTGAAAATGAACCGTGAAGTCTGATAGCTAGCCAGGGATGTAAGTTCGTTGGAGGAGGAAACATGAGCCGGGTTAGTTTGGAGAGAGTACATGTAGCTTGAGCTTACATGACCGGTGATTTATTTCTCCAGCGGAGTTCGTGCATCTGACGCCCGCAAGCGCCCGAGTGACCCTAAGAACCGTCTACAAGGAGTCCGGTAGCCGACGTTTCTCGATATCGGGCCATGTTCTTTTCTTTCTCTTGGACTAGGCGGGTCTTCTGATGTTGGAGAATCCCAATTGGTCGTCTATCCGCCGCAAAAATTGCTGGCGGCCACAGCGAGCGAACTATCTACACGTCGTTTTTTCTCCCGTCGCCTGGCACTTGCCCTGGGTCAACCAAATCTCGTTCCCAGACGAGACGGCCGAGGTTCAACGAAGTGACATCCAAGCACTGGAACACCGCATGAGCGAGTATTGCAAGCAATACGTATGAGTCGCCCGTGATTCAGCTTCGCATCACCTTCGATCATCCGGATGCGACCAAAGTCAGGCCATGGAGTGACATCTCCACGGACTTCAGCTTCTGCACAAACAATTCAGGAGAATCCGGCACCTATAGCTGGAAACAAGCATTCCGTCCAGGAATCGAAGAAGACGAAGGCACTCAAACTCGTTGGTCTAGTTTGATTCCCCTTGCTTATTCCTCGTTGATCTTTAGCACGGCACCACCATATTCCTCCGGCTTTGATCGGCTCTGGGCACAATTGTTTGTTCTGCTCCCCCTCCTTTCATGCTGCTTAGTATTTTCTACTTTATCAATATAGGTTACTACGGAAGCAGATGGGACTGTTTATTGTATTCATAAGAACGTCAAGGTTTGTTCCAAAGTGAAAATACCACAACATCGACCGGTTCATAAGTGCTCTATATTGCTCCGCCCTGCAGTCTTTCCCCTCTTTCGTATATAGTTTGTCCTCCACACTTCCTCTCTCGATGCCGGCTGTCAGTCGACTATTCGAACTGGGAGATGTCGCCCGAGTAGTACGTGCATTGGCGGAAATCTCAGCCGCTTCCTGGCTGTGCAGGAAACAACGACAGAGGCCTTTCGTTATAGTATCGCAGTTATCCCCCTGCCCTGATACTGTGATCCCACGAACTCTATTAGCGGTTTGTTGCTCCGCCTCAATGTAGCTTCAAGTCATCACGGATGCAAGGCGCGGGAGTTGAGATAAAACTACCCGGCTAATCCTAAATCGGCTAGCAATTCGCGAGACTGGTGTATAAACGTGGCAGCGGCTATGTACACGATAGCGTTCGAAATGGAATCGTTCAAAGGGCCCTTATAGGCCACCTTCAACTACATATAGACTTCCCCATAAAGCACTCACCCATTTATGTAGCATTACTTCGAACACCGCGGTTCAAGTCCTCCTTCGTAGCTGTAGGTCGCTCTCATTCTCGACCCAGCGTCATGCCGATGGCATTATCCGATTAAGAAAAGCTTAGTCTGAACGAGGCGAACAGAGTAACCGCAGGTGGCACTGGTGTCCCAATCGTTCGCCTGTGACCCTATTTGGTCGTCCTCAGCCCGGATCGGACGCCCTTCGTAGTCACTGTAACAGGCCAATAGACTTTCGGGCAGTGAGAACAGTCAACGTAGCCTTCAATGGTTTATGAGGCCGCTTGGTGGTCCGAACGTAAAGTTCAGGCTGATGTCCCTCGGATTATGATGATATAGCCATTTAATACCCCATGGGCACACGTTTGCATACAGTTTTGACAAAGTGAAGCTCGACCCGCTGTCAGGTGTCGCACGGCGCCTCTCACGAGCGCAAAAGCTGCTGCATCTGCGCAGTCAATGTTTGGCGTTCACGTCCAACTGCGTCCGCTGGATAAGTCAAAGTCTGAGAACTATGTGAGTTCCGTCCAGGGCTCGACTTGTAAAAGCTGCCAGCGCAATACGACGGCAGCGTTGTGCATCCCGCCCAATTTGATGCTCTCAACGGTTTCCGTTGCAACTTGTTCTAGACCAAACGGCGACTGATGGCTCTGCGTAAGCAAAGAAAAAGTGGCTTTGCTTTCCTCTAAGAGCGACGCCATATCAGTACGACGTATACGTCTATATGCGCTCGCCTATACACACACGTAGTGGCTATTTTCTCTACGGTTTTCTAGCCCGTCTGTATATAAGAAACGTCTCCAACCTCTGGTCCTCAAGCCGTTGTGAGAAGCAGCCTTTGAACACGCTTTATTTCCATGACCAAGTGAATCTTTCGCACAACCAGCGGCGTCCCCCCCCAGCTTTCGACATGAAGACATTGTCTCTTTTCCCCTTCACCGCTCTGCTGGCGATCGCGTCATGTTCGGTACGCAGTTCACTCCGTCTGTGTAGTCGGTTGGCGAGGCAGAAACCCATGACCAAAGTGCATGCTAGAAGCTAAAACGCATGTCGGTGCAGGGCTCGCGAAAGGAACCGCGCTACGTGGAGTATTTCGGTGCCTCTCCGGTGAGCCTTCGCAACCTCGCCACATACCGCCCACAGTTTTGACTGACGGGTTGCAGGAAATCACGACCGACTGCCTCTCCAGCGTCAAGGTCTCGACCCAGGCCCTTAAGGATGGCTTCGGCTGTAAGACGAGGCCCGTCCCCGAGGCACACGGCGGCCGCTGACTCGGGAATCTGCCAGATCTGTACGGGCTACAGAACGGCGGCGCCGAGTGCGTTGGTCGGCAGGGGTCCGGCAACGTCTGCAGCCGCATCAGCTGCTCGCAGGGGACTGCCATCTCTCTCTGCGTCGCGAGCGACTCTCCCGTCGACAGGATCCAATGCCGAGATGCTGCCAAACTGGCCCAGTCCGTGTTCAACAAGTGCCCCCGGCAGGTAAGAGCCATGATGCCTCCCCTCACAAATCAGGTCCGACCATGGTGCCGCGACTCGGTAGCCTCTTGACGCGCGCCGCTCGATACGAGTTTTGCTTCATACGTGGACACGTGTATCCGCTAACGCCGGTGCCTCGTAGGCTGATGGGACGCAAGGAGGCGACGTAAGTACTTGAACCCTATTCCATATCTTGCCCCAGCATGCTCACAGTCATCGGCCGGGTCAGGCTTGGTTCGGTCAATCGTCCAAGGTCTATGTCTCGGTTCACTCGGACGACTGCTAGCTCCCGCATCACCGTTGGCAGCCGGAAAGGAGGTCATCCTGAGCGAGGATGGCAGGATCAGGCGCCGGTCCGCGGAGAGGGACGAAACTGAGCTGTTCGTCAACGAGTCTTATAACGATGATTAGAATAGACTCGTGGCTTCAGGTAGACATCATCTTAGAGTCCAAGTTGCTGCGCATTAGAGGCGTTTCTCGCAGGCGACTTCGGTCCTTGGACAAAATGCCAGCCTCCAGCAGTAGGAAATAGAACCCTAGGAATCACAATAAAGGCATTTTAGTGTACCCTTCAGCGCAAAGTTAGTATGGACGCTCTGTCCTGTTTCAAGGTGGCGAGAGTGCCTGAGAGGATGAGTGGGAGAGCACTCGAATAAACAGCACATTAACAGCCAGATATCTCGTCTTCGGGAGATCGATGATCCAGACGGTTCAGCGGACTGAGAGTTCTGCAGATACATGTATCTTGGGGTTCCGTTTCAGCGGATCTGAGAGCCAGTCGAAAGGCCTGGAGATCAAGCATTGAGCTGGTCTAGCGCAAGAGGCAGCCACATAAGGCAAGCTTGAGACCCATCCATGGATGTGCTCAACAGTATTCCATGCTCTCCCTCTTCCGCGCTGACCGTTTTCTCGATGACACGGCGGGCGGACGTTGGCGGTTCTGCTCCTGGGGTCCAGCCACCTCTTCCGGCCGCCGCTTCTTCCCGACCGGCCCCAGCAGCCGTGGCCGGACCCTTCAGACGGGTCTGCTTGGTACGCCCTGATGCTGCAGTTCCACGTCCTGCTGGGCTTCACGACACGACACGGCCTTGATGCTCGAAATCTTCCTCTGTTTCCCATTAAAAAGGTCAGCATCGCGGAAGACGCGGAGGAAGGCAGGGTGGGCGACTTGGTGGCCGCGTACAAGAAGCTGGACCTTCAGAACCGGTCCGGGGACACAGGCAACACGCCGCAGGATCAGCTCAGTCATGGCGAGCACCAGTCAATGGTCTAGCAGGGCTGCTATATATGTTTCTTTTCAAGGATATTCATTGTCTTGGTGACCTTTTTATTGAAAAAAAAAGGGGGGGCGGAAGACTTGCAGTTCCACGTGCAACATCATCGTTTGAAAAATAACTGTTTGGATCTTGTTCACGACGTATAGGGGTTTTTCATGCTCCGTCATTCCCAGCAGTCGCGGTAGGTTTCTCTACTATTCGACTCGTTGCCCGCCGGGGTTTTCGTGTAAGGGCTCGTTTATCAAAGACGATGGACTCGAACCTACTAGCTTAAGGATGGGATCGTGCGTCGAAGAGCAAGAATGCTTGAAGATGGTCCGATGTCGAACGTGTCCCGTCTGCCGGCCTGGCCCGTGACTGCAGGTCCGAAGCAAGCGCAGCCAGACTGCTCGACGCCACCGAGATGGATGGTCCTGCTCAGGAACGAAGAAGCTCTCGCGACATCCACGGAGCGCTTGGTAGGAGGGGAAGCAGCAGAGGAGAGGGGAGAGACGTTGATGGATTGGCTAGAAGCACGGGAGAGGCTGCTCCGATGCCGCAAGGCGGGCCGTCCATAGATGCATGCCCGCAGTTCTCTCTCCGGCCCCGCCAACCCCTCACCTTTACGCTCCCACGACCTCGGGCACGGGCTTGATCGGACGGATAAGCGACTGTCGGAGCTCGATGGCGACGCGAGACGTGCTCATGGAGGCTGGTAACGGATCCGGAGAGGACGGAGGAGGGAGGAGGCGGACGATGGCGGACATGAATCCGCTCAACGTGCTGATGGTATGGAGGCCCTCGAGGACGCCTCTTGCTCTCCTGCTGCCTCGCTCTCTTCCTCTCTCTCTCTCCCTCGCTCTCTCTCTTTCTCTCTCTCTCTCTCTCGTGTTCGTCCACCGACTAACAAGGGCGCAAGGTCGGCACGGGCGAGTACACGACCGGCTTCGTCGGCGGCGGCCCCTCCGCCTCGGACAAGAAGGCCGGGGTGGTGGCGCTGACGCTGTTCGACCTGCGGCGGCGCGGCAAGGTCGGGCGGCTGAGCATGGCGGGCGTGGACGGGACCAAGTTCCCGGCGATCCGGGCGCACCTGGCGGAGCGGATCGGGCGGCGGTACAACGGGCTGGACACGGGCTTCGCCTCGTTCCCGGACGACGGGTGCGGGCGCGACGGGCGGGCGTACGAGGCGGCCATGGCGGCGCTGGCGCCCGGCGACGCCGTCACCGTCTTCACGCCGGACCCGACGCACCTGGCCATCGCCCTGGCCGCCGTCGACCGCGGCCTGCACGTGCTGGTGACGAAGCCGGCGGTGCAGCGGCTGGCGGACCACCAGGAGCTGCTGCGCCGGGCCCGGCGCGCCGGCGTCTACGTCTTCGTCGAGCACCACAAGCGCTTCGACCCGGCCTACGCCGACGCCCGCGCCCGCGCCCGCGCCCTCGGCCACTTCTCCTACTTCTACGCCTACATGGCCCAGCCCAAGTACCAGCTGCGGACGTTCCGCGCCTGGGCCGGCCCGGGCCCGGACGGCTCCGACATCTCGTACTACCTCAACAGCCACCACGTCGACGTGTGCGACTCCATGGTCCGCCCGCTGGGCTGGCGCCCCGTCGCCGTCTCGGCCTCGGC
>NJEV01000793.1:0-12367 GCA_002591385.1 Cordyceps sp. RAO-2017
GGTCGCGCGCCGCCACCATGACGGTCAGGATGGCCTCGCTGGCCGAGCCGAGGATGACGCCGCCGCCGCGCGTCGGCCCGTCGGTGCGGAAGCAGGCCGGTAGCGACAGCAGCCGCGCCGTCCAGTCCATCACCACCACCTCCAGCTCCGTCACCGCCGGGCTGCAGACCCAGTTGAAGTGCGCGCCGTTGAACGCGTTCGACCACATCTCCGCCACCGCCGCCGGATAGCTGCCGGTGCAGGGGAAGAAGGCCATGAAGCGCGGGCTCGACCAGTGCGTGATGCCCGGCACGATCTTGGCCGAGATGTCCGCCGCGATCGCCTCCCACGGCTCCGGCTCCTGCGGCGCCGACTCCGGCAGCAGCGGCCGCAGGTACCCGGGCGCCACCGCTGACACTACCCGCCGCGACGGCACCGATTCCAGGTAGTCGGCGACTGCTCCGTTCTCCCGTCAGAAGAAAAAAGAAGAAGAACAGCAGCCGCCGCCGCCGTGACAACAAGGCTGAGAGGGAGGAGGGCGAGGCTGAGAGCCCGCTTCCTCGGCTCCAGGAGGGGCAGCCAAGCGCTGGGCAAAAGGCGGGGGAGGGGACCCATCAAGAACGACAGGAGGGGGGGGGGGAGACGACTCACTTTGGTCAACAGCCGCCTTGGCCGCGACCCGAAACTGCTGGCTGTCCATGATGCGCTCGTCGCCCGTCTCGCTCTCCATTCTCGATGTCGTCTGCCCGTCCGCTCTCGTACGTGCAGAGGGAAAGGGGGGGGAAGGCCGCCGACGGCCACCAGACCCTTTTTGTGCCCCCCAACGGCCGGAACGGATCCCGATTCCGGAGCGGGGGCGGGCGGCCCCGCTGTCGGAGCCTCGTGTGCGCCCGAAGCGACGATCCGGCGAGGCGTCCGAACGGCCTCGCTCGTCGACGGCTGACGTCGTCTTGCTCTGATTCGCTCCACTTCCGAGCTCCACCGAATTGACGACCCCAAGACGACAGGACAGCGCCAATGTCGTGTCCATGTCAATGCCATGTCAATGTCAAAGCGCGCCCTTTGCAAGACAAGACAGCAAGACGCCGGAACTGCTCCATTGCCCCGGGGGCTGTAAGAGAAAAGGCATGCATTCACCGACTCTGGGACCATCCTGCCAAGTGTCAGCCTGGACTGCTCGACGATTCTGCCTGCCTACATTGGTCTGCCAATGAACCCTCCGCCCAAGAAGTGAGGATCAGTGATCGAGACGGAGAAACGACAAGAGCACAAAGACAACTCCAACGCCCTTCTCTTCACATGCCGCCAGCCGGTCCCCTTTTTCATCACGCCAGCCCGTCCGACGCCTTGGGACGCCCAGTGCCGCCACTGTTCCGAAACTTGCCAGGCCTCGCTGGGGCCGTGGCAGGAAATCAACAAGCACCAAGAGGAGCAAAGAGAAAAGACACATTAGATGTAGCAAAGATGGGCAGCGTCTCCGCCGACTTTAAGAGGGGGGAAGGGTTCACACAACAAATGGAAAAGAAGATGACAGCCGGCAGCCCCGTGCGGCGGCGAGGCGTGTGATTCAACAAGACATCAAGCACGTCCACTTCAGTCGACCTTGATTGCACTGACGAAACGATCCAGTCAGCATCCGTCTCCCCGCCCGCCTATGAAGCGACTTACCCGTATATCCGCCGCACAAAGGCGTAGGCGCTCAGGAAGCCGATCGTGCCCGTCAGCAGGCCGTAGACGCAGCAGGCCATGAAGCTGTATGTGAAGAAGAGCATGCTGCTGACGAAGCCGCTGATGTGCAGCTTGAAGGCGTAGTACCAGAGGCAGTAGGCCATGAGCCAGACGGCGCTGCCGCCGCCGACGAGGAAGGACTGCCACCACCAGTGGTAGTTCTCGGCGCACAGCTGGACGTAGACGGTCACGACCGTCACCTCGGCCACCGTCACGGCCAGGATGACGAGCACGACGGCCAGGAAGCCGAAGACGTAGTAGTAGCCGCTCTTGTCCTGCCAGACCGACTGGAAGACGAAGAGCAGCTCAATGAAGATGACGGCGAAGGGAATCAGGCCGGCCAGCAGCACCGACTGCGTCGTGCCGGCGTACCAGGCCCGCCGCGGCATCGGCCGCGGCGCCGCCGCCGTCTTGGTCGGGTGCTCCCACGCGCCGGCCCGGACGTAACCGTAGTAGGAGCCGGCCAGCACGAGCGGCACCTGCACGCACAGCCAGAGCAGCAGCATCGCCAGCAGCGTGCCGAACGGTATCGCCGTGCTCGACGCCTGCGCCCACACGAACAGGTTGAGCATGAAGACGAGGCCGAAGGTCAGGCCCGGGAAGAGGAGGGCGGTGACGAGGGCGTTACGCCGGTAGTCGACGCCGTCGAAGCTGCGGAAGACGCGCGCCGAGAAGTAGCCGGAGAAGAGGCCGGCGAAGACGAAGAGGCCGACGCCGACGCTGATGAAGCCGCCGCGGAAGCTGGGGTTCAGCACCCCGAGCGCGCTCAGCAGCACCAGCCCGACCGCCATGAACAGCAGCTGCATGCCGGACCCGACCAGCGGCGCCAGGAGGTTGCCGAAGCGCGGCTTGCGGAACACATCGGCGTGCAACAGCTTCCAGCCCGTCACGTCCTCGAGGGCCTCGATGCTTTCGCCGTCGTCGTTGCCGCCGCCGTCGCCGTCGTCGTCGTCGTCGTCGTCGTCGCCGTCGCCGTCGTAGTAGTGGTCGTCGGACCCGGGCCCCTGGTCGAGGAGCCCCGGCGGCTTGTCCGAGCGGGCCCTCCTCCTCCTCTTCTTCATCCTGCCGCTCTCGACGGCGGCCGGGTCCCTGTAGCCCTTGATGTCTGTGCGGATCGTCTTGGCCAGGATGATCATGACGAGGCTGCTGAGGAGGGCGCAGATGATGAGAGAGTTGACAATGGCAAGCCAGTGAATGCGCGACCCCTCCTCTTGGTTGACGAAGTACAGGTCCCAACGGCGCGACCAGTCGATGCTGTCGTCCTCGCGGAAGTAGACGGAGTAGGTGTAGGGGATGGTGAGGGAGGCGCCGTCGACCTCGTCGTCGCCGTCGTCGTCGTCGCTCTCGGCGGCGGCGGCGGCAGCATCAGCGACGGCCCGGCGGCTCCTCTCGTCGTCGCGGTCGTCGGTTCGGTTGGCGGCCATGGAGAGCTCGAGCGCGCCGTCGAGGTGCTGCAGGTCGACGGGGCAGCCGGCGTCGTCCCGCTTGTTGTCGTGGCCGATGCTCTTGGGGTAGACCTCGAAGCCGACGACGATGTACTCGCCCCTCTGGCCGGCGCGGCCCGAGGCCCTGCGGTAGCGGATGACAATGGTATGGTGGTTGTGCAGGAAGTAGCGCGGCCTGCCGGTGGCGGGCGAGAGCTCGGCGTAGCCCAGCTTGAAGCCGGCGGCGTAGTACTTGCGCGTCTTGTCCGTCGTGACGAAGCTGGTGGCGCCGGGGAGGTTGTCGACGATCCACTCAACGACGTAGCCGTCGCGGATCAGGCCCCTCGTCCGTGCCACGTCGCGGCGCGAGAGCTCCTTGGTGCAGAGCAGGATGCAGGCCTTGTCCCTGCGCATGAAGAGCTCCATGTCGGAGGCCTTGATGCGGTCGCCGCGCAGGACCTCGCCGAGGTTGAGGGGGATGCTCTGGCCGCTCAGCAGGCCGCCGGCGGCCTTGTGGCGGCCGGTGGGCGGGCAGACGAAGGGCAGGTCGTAGTAGGCGTACTGTATCTGGGTGTTGTCCGAGTAGACCTTGTTGACCATCAGAGGCACCTGGACGCCCTCCTTGTGGCTCTTGATTGACCACCCTGCGACGACGCCGTCAACACAAAGCCAGGCACGCGAGCGTTCGGCGAGGAAAGTTCGGTCGTACCGGGTATGTAGAAGGCGTGGGCGGACGAGTGCAGCAGGAGGGAAAGCAGGCCGCCCAGGCCGACTCGCCAAGCGCCGACCATGGCCGTTGTTGTTGCCCTCTGGCCGTCGATTGGGTCACTATATTGTCGTCACAGAAAGCCGGCGTGGCAGGCGGCCGAATGAGGGGAATCGAGACCGGATACCGTATACGCGGTAGCTGATCAGGTTTGTGTCGTCGTCGTTGTCGTCGTCGTCGTCGGACAGCGGCGTTGAGCAGACGAGAGAGAGGGAGAGGGAGACGGGACGAGAGTGCTCGACGGGACAGCACGGGCCTCCTCTCGCTGAAGCGGGCGACGGAAACGACGGGCGGACAGGGCGGCACCTCGGCGGGAGCGGGCGGGAAAAGAGAGAAGGAGGCCGAGCAGCATGACAAAAGAGAAGAGAGCGCGTCGAGACGGCAGACGAGGCCGGCAGGGACGGAGAGGCGATGGCGAATGGGACGGCGGCTGCTGGACGGGAGATGTGAAGTGTCCAACTTCCAAGCAACATGCCATCGGTAACTGCTAGGTACCCCTCGATCTCGGCAAGCACCCTAACAGTGGGTACCGAGTTTCCCCTGACAGGCCAAAGGACGCGGACCCCACGGTCGCTGTAGTGGTCGCTAAGCGAAGCTTCGCCGGCCCACCTCCTCGTCCTGTCGTGTAATGAGAAGCCCCCACAGCTTGATCCCCGTCCCTCCCAAAGGTCCGGCGTCTAAATATAGGCACCGACCAGAACTGGCCTAGGAACGGCCACTCACACAACCTGGCCTCTGCCGGGCGCCTTGTCACTTCTTTTTCTCCTTCTCCTTTCCTTTCCTTTGCAACTCCGCACTCGCACGGAAGGCCGGCGCGGCCCAAGACATGGACGGAGCTTCCAAGACAAAGAAGTCGCCAGCAAATGAGAAGAATCGGTACGCGGCAGGCGCACGTGTTCGGCCTGGATATGCCGATACGCCTCCGCCCGTGCTGCAGTTATCATTCGACCGTACACGTATCACGTACGTGCATACATACATGCTGCCTATGCACATACATACTGTACCGCCTATATACATATATGCGTGCCCATAGTCGTCGTGCACCGTCCGTCGAGGCCACACACCTGGCATCGCCGGGTCGCACAGCAGACGCCCTCGGCAGTGACATGTCGCACACAGCTTCTCCTGTGCGCGCTTCCCTCTGCGACGGCATGCGGCCGCCACGCAGCCGGCCCCATGCCTACACACGACGTATCTCGGAACAAGCAGACGGTTTAAAGCCATTTCATCGTGAAGCATATATTGTGTGGATATATATCCGAGTCATTAGAAGCTACGCAAGGCACATCAAGTACGTTGGGCGTGCAAGGCACGCCATGTCAGCAGAAGCGAACGGAGCCGGGCAGCGAGGACGGAACCGGGCAGGACGGGTAGCAGTATGTCAATTAGTAGGTTGCGCCATGTCTTTGTCTTCATGTCAGCGCCAGTAGTCCGGGCTTCCAGCGCGTCCCGTCTCATCTACTCGTTGTAGTCGTTTATCGTCATCATTGCCGCCGCTGTCGTCGTCGTCGTCGTCGTCGTCTTTTGACTTTCACGGGCACATGTCGTCACCATCACTCGTCGTCGTCAATCATGACCCTCGTAACCCAGCGCATCCATGTCACGCATGCCCAACATGCACCCACGATCGAAAAAAAAAAACTCCACGCTCGAAAAAAAACCAAGTCCAGTTCCGCCGCGCCAATAAAGTGTCGACCATGAGTATGCTAGAGGTCCCAAAATCGCACACATCTGAACAAAGACAGCAAGCAGCATTAAGAGGCAGTAACAGCGACAACAGAATCTTGTCCCACGGCCATCTCTCAACGAGACGCGATAAGGCACAGGTACCAAGAGTGAGTGGTGACCCCCCCTTCCTCATCTTCCTTCTGGTCGAGGGTAAAAAAAAGACATAGAACTGTAGGTCGATCCGTCGGTTTTCCCATCTAGGTGAAATGAGCCCGCTCGGTATGGCGTCAGGATAGCGAGTGAGGTGGCGGACTTGTTCTCAGGTGACGGCGATGGCGCGGCGGCTCAACTCGTCGTAACCCGGAAGGATGCCGTTGCTCGGCCGCGGCCTGTCGGGAATTCGCAGGAGGCGCGGTCGCAGGTGAGCGTCGACGTCGCCCTCGTCGCCCTCGGCAACGGCGCTCTCGAAGCTCGGCAGCCCGCCGTCGTCGGGCGGCGGGTGCACCGTCTCGACGCCGATCTGCAGAGGAATCGCCAGCGTCAGGGCCGTGTTGGCCGGCCCGGCCGACAGGCTGAGGTGCAGCGTGTAGGTGCGGGAAATGAGGCACGAGTGGAAGGTGGGCAGAAACAGCTTCCGGTTTGTGGTGGGAATGGTGAAGGGGATCTCGAGCGTCGTCGTGTGCCGGATCGGGCACTTCTTGCCGCGCTTCCTCTTGGCGGCGGTGCGGGCGCGACGATCGGAGCAGTCCGTCTCCGAGACGTACTCGTCGATGCCGAGGCTCGAATAGCCAGAATCTCTGCGGCCCGTCGTGTTGCGCTGCTGCCAGGCCAGCTTGCCCACGGACTCGGAGAAGAGTGCGCTGGTGGTGGTGTAGCTCAGAGACGGGTTGGCCGTGTAGACGGAGCGGCTACCGAGGTTGGGCAGCAGGTCGGTGGGGGCGGCGCCAAAGAAGGTGGCCGACGTCAGCTTGGCCGCGACCGACGTGATCTTGGGGGGAGCCTGGTCGACGGACGAGGGCGCGAAGTCGAGGTCGATCCTGGCCATCGTGGTGGAGGCGCCGTGGCCGTCGGGCGAGAGCATAACGGCGCCGGGCTGGGAGGCCGTGGCCGTCAGCTTGCCGGCCTTGGCGGAGAAGAGATTCTTGCGGATCGTCTTGGACTTGGACAGGTTGTAGCGCTCGTCGCGGAAGGTGATGTCGAGGGGCGCGTCCTCGGGCAGGGCGGGGAGCACCTTGACCATGTGGTATCCCTCCATGATCTTGGTCGGGGCGCCGCCGGCGTCGGGCCTGCGGTAGACCCTCGCCTTGACGGCGTACTCGATCTGGGCCATCTCGGGGGCCTGATCGTCGGCCTCCCAGAAGCCGACGGTCGGGGGCAGGCGCAGGTGGTGTTCGCGGACGGCGGGCGAGGTGCAGGGGTGGGTGCAGGCGCCAAGGGTGAGCTGGTGGGGGACGACGAAGTTGAAGGGGATCGTGTACGTCTTGGCGGCCTCGAAGAGCCTGGGCTCGGGCAGGGCAGAGGTCGCAATGGGCATGCGCAGCTTCATGAAGGGGCGGAAGGAGTGTGAGGGGTACTGCTGGACGAAGTCGAGGCGGGTGGCGGCAATGCCCGTGAAGATGATGTCCAAGTCATCAAAGGGCGTGTCGCGCTGGGTGCAGACGACGGCATGGCCGGAGACGGCGGAGCCGGACGTGTAGACCTTGGAGCTGAAGTGGCCATCGATCTTGATGGAGACGGCGGGCTTCTGCTGGGCAGCAGGCTTGGATCGAGCTCCCAAGCGAGGAATGACTATGTCGGTGGTGTGCTGCGGCACCATGGCCCTGCGTCGTGACGGCGAGGCTCTCGGGAGGTGGACGCGTGTCTCAGCCACGGCGGTTCAGCAGGGGGCGGGTGGTGGCGTCCGGGGAGAGGAGCGACGGAGCTTCTTGGAGCGTCAAGTCTTTGCCGGGCAGTGGTTCGTCGCCGAGGCGGGGAGCGTAGCGGTCGCGAAGCGAAGCTGTCGCGAGAAGCTGTCGCAGAGAGGATGGGCGGTGGGTGGCTTCGTCGTCGTCCGGAAGGGAGGAGACAGGCCACCACCACCAGCGCGAGGAGACAGGAGCAGCGCGGCAAGGTGGAAGGTCGGCGTGAGGAGGAAGCAGCTTGAGCTTGGAAGAGAGAAGATTGATGGGTTGGGGGATTTGGTGAAGACAAGGCTGGAGGTTCAGAGAGAGGGGGGGAGCTAGAAATTATATTAAGGAACTATGGCGGGAGAGCTTGATGGGTAAGGTAACGAGCAGGCAGAGGCGGCAGGAACGGCAAGAATGGACAGAAGCAAGGGAAGCAATGCAGGTATTAAAGCGATTGAGGCAGGAGGAGGCGAGGAGGAAGGAGGAGATGGGGAGGAGGGGGGGGGGGGAAGGAGGGGGGCGAGGAAAGTTGACGACGACGACGACAGCAACGGAGACGGGGCCCAGTGTAAAAAGAGCGGGCAGCGAAGCTCTTAAAACCTAATCGGTCACTTGGGGCACGCCGACGTCGCCGCAGCAGCAGCTTCGCGAGCGGCAACCGATCAAGGCCTGTCCGTGGGCCGGCACGTCTCCAGCTCTTTTTTTGGAGGGGGGGCCACTTGAAGGGGGGGGGTTCTTCTAGAGCCAGGCCACGATGGACTCGTTTTCGCTTCCCTCTTTATTTTTTCGTGTCCCGATGGCTATTTGGTCACGCACACTGTATTTGCACTCCCCCTCCCCCATCCGTAGCCCTTACCTTGCTACCTACCACCACCCTCTTTTAGCCTCGCCCTCCCCCCCCCTTCCGGGGACGGAGCACAAGGAACAATCGAGCAGGAGGCAAACATCGAGACAGATCATGAAGAATAAGGAATAGCAATCAACGGAGGCAGCAAGATTAACGCACATACATGCATACATGCGTATTTGAAGCCAGAGAGAAAGAGCGAGAAAAAGACAGAGCGAGAGAAGTGAGAGAGACGCAAGCGGGACCCGGCGGCCCGTGCTCGTCGCCAAGTACCGGTACGGGAGCAGCGCAGTCGCGCCACCGGACGGCAAAGAGCTCGGATACAGTGCATGCGCGGCCGACCGCGGCACCGTGTCGTCGGGGCTCGCTGCGACGACACGGGCCGGGGACGGACGAGGGTTCCTTGGGACGAGCTCCTGTAGGAGTGCCCCGTGGGTACCTAGGTAGGTAGGTAGGTATGCCTTGTAGAGGGATGCCCTGTAGAAGGTGTGCCTTGCCGAAGAAGTGTCCTGTACGAGGTAGCGGTATGCCCTGTAGGCTGCTGCTGTCAGTGCGAGTCACCGTCCATCGCTGCCCGACGAAAAAAAAAAATGGATGGATGCCCCCGCCGCCGTTGGCCCACCCGGGGAGTTTGTCTCCTGTGTTTGAGGGCGCAGATTGATTGATACGAGCCATGGCATACTGCTACTCTCCCAGCCGCAACCCTGATGGCGAAGCGGACTGGCGGGCTGGTGGCCGCCGGACAGGCAGTGCCCGGCGAGCAGCGGCCGTCGGTGGTGGTTTGGCCCGGCAGGCAAGCTTGAGACGGCTACCTTTTACGTCGTAGGCACTGGAGAGCAGGGCGAGAGGCTAAAGCGGGCATGTCACCAGAATGCACCCCGGCAGTGGTACATGTGCTGCCCTGCCTTACCTAAGGCAGTGGTCGCGCGACAGGCAGATGAGGCGAAACGTGTCTGCCGTGCTCGACGGACGGACGACACAGGGCGACAATAGGCATGCATCAATGCATCAGCCACTCGGGACTCGCTCTTCGTGCCTTCTTTTTGCGGCGGCGCTCCCTGCAGATGTCACGCATTCCGTGCAGATTCGCAGAGGGCCCGACGGACGTGCGCCTACCCCGACGATTCGCCGTGCATGGATATTGATTGTGTCTGCGCCTGAGGTACGTACTGGTAGGGAGCAGATGCTATCCACAGAGATCCATGGATGCGTCTGTATGCATGTGCCTGGGGTACAGGCCAACAGCCTCCCTGCAGCCGCCACAGAGCAGCAGGCAGCCTCGAGACGAGCACTACAACAGTCTGCTGCACTACAGTCCATCGCACTCTTGCCGTCTCTCACAGTCGCGCATTGCGGGCGTCCTTCTGCCCGCGCCACACAGGGGGGGCGCCGTCCGTAACCGCGGGAGCCACAGCGGGCGGCGATCATCCGGAGGGCGAAGCGACCCCCACCACCGTCGAACCAACTAGAAGCTAGACAAAAAAGAAGAAGAAAAAAACAGGAGCACGGCAAAAGCAGCGAGCCAGCAGCAACGTCCGTCCCTCTCTCGTCGGGCAGCCCATCGAGCACCTGCGATCGAGGCGTCATCAGCACTTCCGCGGGCCCAGAAGCAGCACCACCTCTTCCACCCCACGACGACGGCCTTGTCTCGTCACAGCGCGCCATACAGTGTGCGCGGCTCAAAGGGAGGGGGGCGACGGACGAGGCATCGTGAACGTCGTTCACAGCCAGTCGCCTCGACTTTCAGCCCAGGCGCACACAACAAGCTCTCTTTCTCTCCCTCCACACACACACACACACACACACACACGAGACGGCTGATCTCGGGACCACCCACGGACGGCCTCGACCGCCCAAGACCCAAGACCGGGCCCGCCCTTGCCAGCCGGCGCGCTCAGCAACCTGGCAGAGCCAAGAGCTTAGGGAGGGGGTCGGGCCATGACTTGCAAAGCACCGAGTGCCCGAAGACAAAGGGCCGGCTCCGCTCCTCGGCCGAGGGGGGGGGGGGGTCCCACCCATCATAACCCATCGGCGGCTGCTATACTGTGCTGTGGGAGGAGGAGCAGGCGGCGGCGAACATCACAAGGAAAACCTTGCTCCACGGCTGCTGCCGCGACCCCCAATTCGACTCGGACCAAGGAAGAGGCAGACGAGAAGAAGGGACAGGTTTCACTTCGGAAAGGGAGGGAGGGAGGGGCACAAGCTTCATCCATCGTCGTCGTCGTCGTCGTCGTCGTTCGTTCTTTTTTTCTTCCCTCCCCCCTCCTCCGTCGCATCCGCAAGCAGAAGCGGCTTAGCAAGCAGTGCGCGCGCAAGTCAGCAGCAACGGCAGCCGGACACGGGGGGCATCGCGTTCCAGACCCTCGACAGACACGGGCGGGGGGCCCGGCCGTCGGGCGGATGCAAGCCGTCGGTGGGGACGCGCGAAGAAGAGAGCAACACAGCGGAGGCACAGCAGAGCAAGAAGGAAGAGAAAAAGAAGAAGAAAACGCCAAGTGGTCGTGAATAATGCGCATTCCCACCGCCGGCCCACCCCTGCGCGCTCGCGTGACAAGACGCCGCGCTTCCTCCTCCGACCGATCTGGGTCCCCCTGTCGCCCAACACAGCCCGTGGACAGAGAGGGGGAGCACGAGGCCGGCCGGAAAAGCCGCCAACAGGGCGCGGCCGCCTCGCAGACTGCCGATTGGCCCGCGAGGCCGTCGTCCAACGTCGCGACAGACGCCCGGGCCCACGTGCGCGGCACGGTGCCCGCCGGCCAAAGCCAGCGCGTGGATGTATGTACATACAGTACGTGTGTGCGTATGCATGCATGTAGGTCGGTCGGTCGGTAGGTATTGTGTCGAGGAGGAGGGAGTCGTGGGCTTGCCGCGCACACACACAGTCTTATTGTTCTCGCCGCCCGCTGTTCCGTCAAGCTCGGCCGCTAGCTTAGTAGTGCTAAGCTGCCCCCCCCCCCTCCGATAACGGCCCCGCGCTAGAGCTTATCCCAGACAGGAGCCAATATCGTTTGAGTCACGCCAGCGCAGGTGCAGGAAAAGAATATCAAAGTTGAGGAGGGGAAGCTGGATATTGGCTGGCAGGCCGGCTGGGCTTAGTCACGCTGCCGTCTTCGCTTTGCTTCGTACCGGTACCTGCTGCCGAGGCCGACGATCCCCTGCCGGCCTTGGATTTCGTCGAGACTGCCTCTATTTTTACCTACCTTACCTATACAGACACAATATTTCCTGGCCGTGCGCACTGATGATTTGTCCGTGGTGTCTGTGTGTACATTTTGTAAGAGCGCACGTGGGCGAGGTCGCCGTGCCATCCCCGCTTACACCCGCCGGCCAGCAGCGCAGAAGCCGGCAACGACGCCGACGCAAACCTCCCCCCCCCTCTGGCCTCCCGACCGCCGACGTGGCTCCGGCCGCGGCAGAGATCCACGGACCATGGGACGCAGCTTGCAAGGACGCTGTACAGCGCGCAGCAGGCCGAGCCGACCGCTGCACGACGTGTCGTCCCGTCTCCGTCTTGGGGCTAGCCCTGTCGCTGCGCGGGACCGCGGTGCCGCGCCCGCCCGTGATGCCCTCCCTCGCCCAGCCGCTCCGGCTCGGGGGCTCGTACACGCCTGCGCTGCGCTACTGCATCGAGCTGCGCGCCCGCCGCCGCCGTCTTTGCCGCAGCACGACGCCGTAGGGCTGTCGAGCCGCCCTTCCGCCAACCAACGACGCGACGGGCGAGCGGGCGAGCCGCCTGCAGCGCGCGCACACACGCACATACACGCGCGCACCGCACACACATCCGTGCTCGGAACTCGGCCTTCTTATAGCTGACGGAGCGCCGTCTCTCATGGCCGCGCCCTTCGCCCTCGACGGCTCGACCGGCTGGCTGGCCGCCTTGCGTCTATCGTACACCGGCGCGCAGGCCGACGCTGCATGTAGAATCGTCGGCGGCTCCTTGCCCGTTCTCGTCTCCCTGCGCCCTCCCAAGCCATCATCCGAACAGGCAGTCCGTCATGGTCGAAACCGTCTGCCCATCATGCGCCGCACCGGCTGGCGACTGCTCCTTCTTTTCGTCGACGTATCG
>NJEV01000794.1:0-12321 GCA_002591385.1 Cordyceps sp. RAO-2017
GCAGCGCCGCCGCCGCCGCCGACCGGAGGCCGGACCGGAGAGAGCGCCCCATGGCGGGATCCGCGGGGCTCACGTGCCTGCCGAGCAGCCGAGCAGGGAGGGCTCAGTCTTGTGGGCGCAGTGGCAGCGTGTGTATGTATGTGTGTGCGGCCAAGGACGACTTCTCCTCGTCGACAACGTCACACGTCGGCCAACGATGAGTGAGAGAGAGGAATGGAGGCACAGAAGCTTCGTGGGAGGGGGGACAAAACGACAAGAAGGGCAGCCCAGCCGTCGGGCCGGCAACCGGCAGGCCGCACGCTTATCAACGGGCGCTGTCGCTGAGATCTGGGGGGGCTGGGGATTGCGTCTCGTCGCTCGCGGCCCCATCGAGGCCCGACGAAGGGGCCTGGCTTGCCAGAACCAAGAAATTGAGGCTCCAGCTCTGCCGGGGTCCGTCGCTCGTCCCGGGCCGCTGGGGGGGGCGCGCCGGAGGCTGGTGGTGCCGGAGGTTGGTCGTCTTGGGGAGTGGCTGGGGTGGGGCCGGAAATGCGGGGCCCTGCCGTTGCGGCTGCACCCGAGCCGGACTCGAGCCCAACAGTCCCGTCTCCCTTTCCCGCTACCCTAGAGCCGCCCGCCCCCGCCAGCACTTGATCCGTCTCGAGCATCTGTCCGGCATATCAGATCGATGACCGCCGTCATCTTGTCCCCATTGCTTCATCCTTACCCAGCGTCACCAGCCAGGCTACTTGTCAGTGCACTTTTCCAAGTGGTGTGTGTATGCCTCCTGCCTACCAAGTACGCGCCCACTCGGCTGCCACTTATCCATCCGTTCGCTCTTCTCTCTTCCACATCCTCCCTCTTCGGCCCAACATCGTCCTGCCTCATCACCCTCAATCACCGCCTCTCGTCCTCTCTCACTCGTGCCCAGGCCCTCGTCTGTCCGGACGCCCGACAGCCAATCCTTCCTGGGCCCGTCCGCCTGCAAGGCGAACGAAGCAGTCCGTCGACGGCCCAGTTCGTCATCCGGCGCCAAACAAGCCCACCACAACCGTCTCCTCGCAGCGACAAGCAGCCAACCAGGTCCGGCCGATTCAGCACGGCTCTCTCCCCCTCTGAGACGCCGACGTAATCTTGCCGGTGCCTCGTCGTCGCCCGCCACAGCCGCCGCCCTCACAATCATCCCCTCGGCTATGCACTCTGCTGCGCACGTCCACCCACCGTCCGTTCGCGACCTGGCAGCTCGCCGCCGTCCTCGAGCCGAGCGCCCGTCACAGGCCGGTCCGACTGGCCGACTGACTGTACTCCCTTAGTCACCTGCGTCGTGAGCCCCCTCACTGGCGAAACTTCCCATCCCTTTCTTGCCCAAGGGCCCGCGTCCAGACCATGCCTCGCGAGTCCTTGGCCCTCGTCGCCCCGGGCCTCGAGAGCGAGGCCGCCGCCCATCCCTTCCTTTTGCTGCTCGACGCCCTGCGCAAGCGCCGGCTCACCACCCACGCACGAATCTGGCCACTGTCCTCGTCATTACTAGCCCACTTCGGCAAAGCTCTCCCCATCAGCAAGCGCCCTGACACAGAGGCAACACGCTGCATGTGAGCTGCCTTTTTTTTTCTTTCTTCCCTCCTGTGGGTTGAGTCGTGGCCTGGTCGTTGCGGAGAAAATTTTCACTTCGACGTCACCGCAGAGGATACGTTACCTCGTTCGATTCGCACGACGCAGCAGGCAGCGCAGAAAGCAGGCGTGGCGCGCCAAAAGGGCGAGGGCGGACGAAAAGTAACGACTCCGTCTCGCACGCCCACTCTCCATGCTCCCAGGTCCCGGCAATGAATAATCTGGACCTGTCCGCGCGAGAGCAAGTCCATCACATCTCCCCTGCCGCGGGCTATCAGCCCGTCCCTGCCAGTGATGCCCGATGCGGTGATTCTTGTCCAGCGCTCGGCTGGGCGAGCCACCCGATCGTCTGGTTCGAAGATTCCCTCACCGTCCTGTAGCGGCAGGCCTTTCGTGCTACCGAGCGTAAAAGGCGTCCCACCCGTGGCCTCGTGAGAGCATGTGCCGCCGTTCGAGTCCCACGACCTCGCGTCCATGCAGCGACAACGCCCAGTCGGGCGATGCGGGAAAAGTGGCGAGCGGCGACCGAGAGCTTGACATCCGAGACAGCGCCGCTGGCCGGCCCTCGAGCAAGACCGGATACGGCTCCGCGACTTGGCCGAGTCGTTTTCTGGAGCGAGCATCGCGGGCCCGTGGGGTGAAGAGACAGGCTCAGCGGCGCCTCGCGCGATACAACCCTCCGTGTTTCTTCTCGTGCCGAAGAATACGCACCGGGGAAGATTTCCGACACAGGACCCTTTGCCTGGCGCTGCCGTGGATAGCTGACGTCGACAAAATTAGCCTTGGCTACGCGATTGAGACACTCTGGACTTGCAGGCACAGGGACTGTGGAAATAATCGGTCGGCCGTCGCCGTCCACCACCGCGCCGTCGATCCCAACGGCTGCCTCGTGGGCCGGGCGAAGGCGCCGACAGCCCATAGTCTTGGAGATATTAAGCAGACGATCGACCGTGGCGGCGGTGAGGGCGTCCGGCCCTGCGGCGGAGGGGCCCGCGATATGGGACCCTTGCCGAAGGATTGGCCAAGGCCTCGCTCGGAAAGCAAATCAGTCGTGTCGACTGAAATCCGAGCCACACCGAGCGAAGCCAAACCTTCCAGAAGGCGGAGCGGCGTCGGCCTGGGCTCGCTTGGCTGAGGGCAGCGCCGCAGCAGGCCCGTCGTCGGCATCCATGACGCCCTGTTTCTCGCGGGACGGGCTTGCGGCAACGCACCGGCGGCCGTCGGCGCACTGCGAGGCTTGGACACGCAGCCATCGAGGGCCAGAGTCAGTCAGTGAGGCCGAGAGTCTCCGCTCGAGCAGCACCGGCACAAGACAGGCCCGCGCCGCACGCGTCTGTGTGGATATAACAGATGTGCGCCACAGGTTTCAAGAGGCAGCCTTGCATGTGAAACAGACTGACAATGGCATGAGAGCAAGTGGCACAACCACCCCCCAGCTGTTTTGTCAAGGACGACTTCCAGAACTCTAAGCCAAATTCTACGGACGGACCCACGTTGCAATTTGCAATTTGAATTTGGCTCGGGCCAGAAATCCGGGGATCAGGCCAAGCACGGCCAGACGACAGGGGGCTAGGCCGACCCTGGTCGACCGGGGCCATCTCTGGACCGTATCCATGCAGCGACCTGGCCAGACGGCTGCGCATCCGGGCCGTTGAAAGGCCCATGTCCATGATGCTCCATGCGGCCCCTGCCTCTTTGATCTGTGGGGCCTGGCGAAACTGGCCCTGAGCTGGGTTTGGTGAATGGGCAATGAGCCCTTTCCAATCTGGGTGCATTGACCGGAGTTTTGAGTCGACCAAGTTCGACAATGCGCCAGAATTCACCCACGACACCTCCGGGACTGGGTCGACAGAAGAAACGCATGGGCGACATGGCATTCTCCTGTATGGGAGACGATGCAGAAAGCGAGCCAGGTCCGGAGCATGCAGGCATGGCACGACCATGGACCTTTACAAAATGCCATGCCGCTTTGCATTTCCCTGCGCCTTCTTCTCCAAGGAAAACGGCCCTCTCGTGACGTGTTTGTGAGCGAGTTTGTGTGTTGTGTGAGTAGGTATGGGCATCGCCCACTAAGCCGACCTACTACCTGCTTTAGTACGTCAATCCATGCGTAGTACCAAGGTAGGTAGGTAGGTACTGTATGTATGTACATATGATGCAGCAGTAGCGCGACGAGGCAGCGGGAGGAGAGAAGACAGGGCGCGAGAGAAAAGACGAGGAGAGAGTAGAGAGAGGGGGGAGACAGACAAGAGGAGCAAGGATGCCCGGATGGCCTGGACGGCCGGGAGACGGTGGAGGACGACGGTCGCTCGGTTGGCTCGCGAGCGGCAGGCAAGGGAAAGAGAGATGTTCGGAGAGAGGGGACGAGGCCGACCAACGAGCCAGAGGCCAACGACAGGTTCGGCCCTGGCTCAAACGAGGTTAGCATGACGCTATTCATGTGGCCATGGCCGGCTGCTGGTGCGGCCGAGTCGGAAGCGTGGGGCGTGCGAGTGGAGCGTCCTCAACCTCATACCAAGCAAGGTAGGCCGCACAGACGGGCGAGAGAGCAGCCAGACAAGAGTGCCAGACGGCTAGTGGCCGGCACTGGCTGGCCTCGTCCCGACGGCGCCGGGGTGGGCAGGTGGGAAAGGCCGCCGGTTCCGCGATCCAGCACACTTGGCTGCGGGCGGCATCCCGGGCCCATTGGCGACGCCTTGCCCTTTCAACGACAAGCCCCCGAGATGACCATCATTTGGGACAAAAGTCGCCACCGGGCCCTGGAGGAGCGGCGACGGCGACAGGTCGCGGTGAGAAGGAGCCGGAGCCGGGGCCAGAGACGACAGGCCGAAGCGACAGACAGGCAGAGAGAACCAGACCAGAGCGGACCAGGGCCATTGGCCGCCCGACGAAGGATCAGCGGACCCCTCGCCCGCGTTGGACCCCTTCTTTCTGTCCAACGATGCCAGGAGATGGCAACGGCGAGACCATCGGCAGTGACATGATGACATCTGACCTCTCACCGACTCCGACGAGGATCAGGGCACTGTGCTGCGGATTCGGCATGCGTGTGCGTGCTTGTGCGTGCGCAGCGTGCCTATGCGCCCACGCCACACACGGTACGGAAGGGATGGCTGGCCTGACGGATGGCCTTTGCATGCAGCTGCGTGAGCGGCGGCATCGACGAGGACAAAGCATGCATGTGCATTACATGTAAAACCGCACCGCCCTGTCATCCGGACATGCATCAGCGTACGACGGCCCGGAGGCGGGAGAGGCCAAAGGCCGTCCGTGGACGCCGAGGACGGGCAGCTGGACAGCCGGGCCGGATGTAGCTGGAGAGAACTGGTGAGACTAGTGAGGCTGGTGAGAATGGGGAGATGGGGAGAGACGGAGGAGAGATGAGCGAGGCCAGATGAACAGAGAGAGCGCTTGGCAGGCGGGCCATCCATACTGAGGAAGGTGCGGGCGCGTGGTGGTGCCTGCCAACTTCTGAGCACTCTGGTCTGTAAGGCAGGCAGTACACACCAAACCTGCTGAACTTGACCACAACTGCCTTAGGTGCACAGCACCTTGCCTTGCGGTGTGCATAATAGGGAAGGCCCGTCCTGTAGGCGTCGTGGCATGATGTAGCATCCGTATCAGAAGAGACGGCCTACCAAGGTAGGTGGGTTCCGGCAGGGACCGTACCTGTGGTAGGAGCAGCTGTCCGACCGTGATGGTTCCTGCCGGCGATCATCAGCAGGTAGCGGGTACCGCGACAGCACACCCAAACACACGGCACCCAGAGGTAGCGGTACCGCAGACGCCTACACCGCAGCTCCCCTCCCTACAACGGCGCTGGGGCTGGCACCTGCAGCAAGCTGTCTGGATGCACGTAACGACAGGCCCCAGGAACGCACTGCGCATCAGAAAAGTCGGTAACAGGCTTCGTCGCCCGCTCCTGAGTGATCTGTATCGCACACCTGAGATGGCGAAGCAAAGGACAGCAGGCGCGCAAGCCCGTGCCTGCTTGCTGCTGTGCAGAGGGAAGTTGACAGAGGGAAGGAACGCGCCGCGCCCGCCGCGTACCTGCGCCGTACCTGCGTCTGCAAGCCCTGGTTGCGCGCGCGCGCACCAGAGCGAAATTGGATAAAACGAACAGGAAGGTGCGTCGCGCAGGCGGACTTGGGTTGTACTTTGCTTCCTACCGTGCAGCAGTCTGCGGTGCGTGTGCGTACATACGGACCACATACAGTCTACAGACCACATAACATAGGTAGGTACTAATTGATACGCACAGTACACAGCATACGAAGATGCAGCCGACGAGATGGCCGGCTGCCTCCTGCACGCGTGCTTGTGGTAAATTATCGCCGAGGCATAGCACGTCCATTCTGCATATGCGTGCATGTCCGTGTACGCGTCTACATAAATGAGCTTACTCTTTCGACTGTGTACGTGTGGCGAACATGGTCGTCGTCCTGACCAATGCCGGTACGTGCAATCAGCATCGCGGCCAGTGATGAAACGGCCGTGAAAGCTTGCCTGGGCAGACGCCGGGAGACAACTACCACGCTGGTACTAGTCGTAGCTGGCAGACGGGCCTCGTCGTCATACGCTCCTCCGTCTGTCCGTCTTCATCCCATCCATCTAAGCCGCTCCTCCGCGCGCCCGTCCATCCGATCCTCCATCATCCATCCATCCCATCCGAAGGAAAGTCAGGCATGCCGGTTATGCCAAAGGCCCCCGAGATTCCTTCCTGCGGTGCAGGGTTGGGGCTAATGCAAGGTACAGACTCATCGTTGTGCTTGTGCTCGGGGGCTCATGCGACAAAGATGCATCCACAGGCAGACTGTGTGCATGGCGACGGCCTTGACAAGATGAATAGCGGCATGCACCTCCAGCAGCTGCGTGCATAGTCTCGACCCAACGGCGGTGCAAACAAGGCGCATTAATCAGGCTCGCCCTGACGTGGCCAACCGCCGTCGGTCGGCACACCGCACAAGTGACAAAAGTGCATTACGTTGCAAACGATGCCTGCTTGTTGCTTGCCGTCTGCTGCTTGCTGCTCGGCGTTTGTCGCCGCAGCGGGTAATGCAGAGAGAGACATGGTGGTGGTGGTTGGCGCGGCCGGCCAATCGAGCACGGCGACGGCGGGAGGATGAGCGGTCCTGAAACGCGGAGGGAAGCGCCAGGCCGGCCCGGCCCCAGAGCTGGGGCGCCGTCTGGCTGCTCGGGGGCATGGCAGAGGCAGCTTGCTCGCGACAGAGGCGAGTGGCGATTCTTGATTTGAAGGCGGCGCATGCATGCGCATTGATCAAACCTACTATGCCTATGCAGTCCAGGCACAGCACCCGCCACGATGCCACAGGGCCCCATGAAACGCGTGGCTTGTACGTGGCACACGCGGCCCAGCGTTTGCTTGGCTGCCCGTCCGGCACGCGGTTCGGGTATAGGGTTTGCACATCCCACCGTCGCCTGTCGGACTGTGCTTTCGGACGAGGCAGCAGGATGCAGGGTACAAGCTCCATGTGCCCTCCTCCAACCCGCAGCGCCCCGCGGACTCCCCACCTGGCACATGGTCCAGGCCGATTGGCTGCTGGACGGATGGAGTGCGGGACGGGGCAGGCGGCGGATGGGCACGTCTCAGGGACGGCCGGCCAGACTGTTCGCCGGAGCGCAGCTGTAGGAGCGAAGGCTATGCTCCATCGCCACGGGAGGGCAAACAAGCCCAGGCCGGTGGGAGGAGGAACACGAAAGGCGTGTGCCGGGGCGGGGGCAGCAGCAGATCGGACGGCTGCGCCATTCCCAAGGCCGCGGGCAGCAGTGCTATGCCCGTGCTTCTCCACACGCTGCCCCGAGGGGTGGAGATTGCGCGCTGCAGGTACGAGCAGGACTTGCAGAATAAGCTCATGCAAGCCTCGCAATGCAGGCGACCGACTGCAAGTCAGTCGCACGAAATGGAAATCGACGCCATCGCCACACGCAAACAGCCGTCTTGCGGGTGCAGCGTGCCCGACGGCCCCGAGGGCACCAGAGCCGGCGCTACCGCCAAGGTAGCTGGGTGCCTTACCTAAGCCGCCACATGTAGGGCCTAGAAGCGTCGGGGGGGCCGCCCGCGCGCCGGCCCGTACCAGACGGCGAGAGCGTGGCGCGGCCGGTACTTGGGCGGGCCACGCCGAGCAGGCAATCCACCCCCAGAGAGTCCATACAGAATGTACATGCGATACATGCGCAAATGCTCCGAACCGAGGGCGGCCGCAGACGACGAGTACGCGGCCAGAGGCTGCCGAGCACCGCCTCGTCCTCCCGCGCGCCGTGGCCGGACGAGGCCAGGCGCTGAGGCAGGGATCTTCCCGCGAAGGGGGAGGTACGTACCTGGCCGTGAAACGCAGGCGCCTTACGCAAGCAGGTGTGTCCGCGGAGGAAGTGCGATGCGGGGGGCAGTGACTGACGGCGGCAGGGCAAGCGCATCGCCCGTACAAATTTGTAAAGCAAAGAAAAGAAAAAAGAAAGCGAGGGACAGAGAGACAGAGAGGCGGCATAAAAGAAAAGACGGGCACAAGCTCCATTACCTCATCCACCCGGCGTGCAGCGCTACGGTTTCAGGTTTCAGCGGGGCGCGGCGACGGGCCAATAGGACCACTGCCGCAGAGCGAGTCGACGGGCCTAGTGGCATGCTAATCTTGGCGGGCGGGGGCCGCTGCGTGTGCACAGCACTAGTCGTAGTACCTTTATGATGATGACGATGATGCAGCCACTGATGCTCGTCGTCGTGCCCGGCGTGTGCAGCATGTACATGTGTAATGCCGTGCATAACGCGCGAATAATACCAACACGCCACCTCGCATTATCGGCATGAATCGTGGCTGTTGCCGATGCCGCCAGCGATTAGTGGGCTTCAGAGCGGCTGCAGCGCCTACGGGGCGTAGCACCGATCAGCCGCGCTCGAGGGGGACGGGATCGTTCGTACGGCCGGCCCGTCCATCCACGTGCTCTTGACTCTAGCCTCGTTTCTTTTTGGCCGCCCGTAGGCCATGTCCGTCCTGTGGCTGGAGTCTGTATGATAGTCGGTCGATCAGGGCGGCCTCGGTGTCCGGGATCGCCACCCCTCTCTCTGCGCCGCCTCGCTCTCTCGACGCCCCTGTCCGTCCATGCGCGAGCACTTACGTGCATCCAGACGCGTTGTGCCTGGTGGCTGCCCGTAGATGAGATGGAGACAGCCGTGCGGCTTGCCGTGCCGTAGTGCCCACACTCGCACCTCTGTGTTGCCCGGCAAGGGCGTGTCGGACGGCTCGGAGTGACGAGCAGGAAAAGACAGATGATATCATCACATCACCCAGGCCACGATGCTGCCGTCCGTCGCGCCCACCGGGCTCGGGCTGGGCTTACATGTCGAGGCGGTGGCACAAGCCGTACCGGCCTTTGGGCGGCGGCGTGCCGCGACGATGACCTCCAGCAGGTCTTAGGGCTGCCCTTCAGCTGCTCACCATGGCGGAGGCCGGTAGAGCGGGCGGCAGGCAGGGGGGCGTGCGCGCCGCCGGGCTGGATGGAACCTGTTTCTGCCGCCGTCGACAATCCCATCGCCGGCCGCGGGCAGGCAATTGGGCAGCCGTCGAGGCTGATTGCATGGGCCGGAGCGGGAAGAAGCAGCAAGCAGCAGCCTGCTGCCGAGAGGCCAAAGCCACCGGGACCCGGACATTGACTGATCTTGGGTCGGCCTGGCGTTGGACGACGGCGCGCTCTTCCCGACGCATGGATGGATGGATAGACGGCCAGCCAGCCAGCCAGCAGCAGCCGGCATGTGGCCGTCGTACGACTGTGATGCGCGCGGTACGGACGGCGGCGTATGGACATAGATGCCTCCGCGACGCATTCTTACTACCACCACTTACTACCTGCCTACCCAGCATTCGGTCGTCGATATCGGCGCGTCGCCATTGGCTTGATCGCCCGTCCATGCCCTCTCTCGGCCTGCCTGAGTCGCGGCGAATGAGTCGCCGTCGCGGAGTCATGGCCAATTTGTGGCCCCGTCCAATGCCGACTCCTGACGCTTGACTCGCCCATTGGCCGCCGCCGACGACGAACGAACGGCTCGACGACTGGCGCGGCTGTCACCACCCGCGGCATATCCTCAGCTTGGCGGGGGCTGTCGCACATGGAGCCTCCCGTCCACTCTTTTGCCCTCACTCTTCTCTACTGCTAACCTACTCCTGTATCAGTCCCATCTACTGTATCTACGCCCCCCCTTCTCTCTCCTTTCCCCCTCTTGCCACTCTGGCGGTACTATTTCTTTGCCTTTCTTTTTCTTCTCCTCGTCTGTGTGCCCAACTCTCACGGCGCCCCCTGTTTGTGCGTGTCGCGGTCAAACCGTGGCCGAGGAAAAAGAAAGGTCCCAGGGCTCGCCATGGGCCAGTGACAGCGGAGCAGTGACAGGACCGCTTCCATGTTCCATCGAGACGGACGGCCCAGGTCGAGAGGGATGACGGAACCCACTCGTGGGCCGCTGCTGCATCGGGAATTTCTGCTCAGGCACCGCCCAATAGCTTCCGACTCGGTCAGTCTCCTGCCCGCCGGCTTCTTTTTCTTCTTCCAACGTTTTACCTCTGCTGCTGGTTCCAAACTCCCTGGACCGCTCTTCTTCAGCGGCCAAAACCATGGCAGCATGGTCATGGGTGTCTCGCTCGCCGCCTTCTCCCGCCCTGCCCGTATGTGCTGCGCCTGTCGTAGTCATGTCCATCCCTCCGGACCATGCTATATCGACGAACTGGAGGTACCCCTTGTGCAGGGACACTCGAACCCCGCCATATGGGAGACGCGCAAGCGAGAGGCAGACACCCTGAGAAAAAAAAAAAAAAAAAGGGCCGCGGCTGGACACAGCTGTTCGGATTATGCGTCCCTAGTCACGCTCCTGGAGACGGCTGCTGTATGGGGATACGGATCGGATTTTGAAATTATGCAATATTTTTTTTTCTATTTGCCAATAGCGTGCGCAATCTCAGCCCGTCCTTCTGCCGCGCCCAATCATCAGCGGCAAGGGGGGGGGGGCGTGCGTGTACGTCAGCCGGAGAGAGAGCCGGAGAGAGTGGGCTCGGGAGCCCAGCACAAGTCCAGCTCACGCCCGGCGCTTGGATGATGATCGGCCTCGTGTCTTCCTTGCCTGTGTGACTGTGCCATGGACGGCATACAGACAGTGGGTGGATGGAGGGGCGGCGATGGCCTCTCTGCCTGGGCCGAAACGCGAGGCCCGGGGAATTTCTAATGTGGAAAGTCGAGGCGGGCGTTGTAGATCGCCATGGAGCGCCGCAACGTGTTCACAGACTGCTGGTTTGGTCTCTGCCTGTGGAGAGGCCCGTCCGTGGAGAGATGGATGTACTTGTCTCTCACGATGGGCAGGTATTGGCTCCAAGACCCCCTTCGACTGACATCATCGACCCCTCCTCGTGCCTCACGGGCCTCTGGCTGGGCCTGTCGCGTCGGTATCGCGAACCGCCGGCGGCCAAGATCCGTCCTCCATCCAGGCAAGTCCCGTCGAAGCCGCCGTCGACGGCCAGCAACAGCAGGGCAAGGGCCGGAGAGAAGGGGCGGAAGGCAGAGGAAAAGAAGCAAAAAAAAAGCTGCATGTGCCTTGCATTGGCCGAGCGTATGCTGGTGTGACAGATAGACAGACGTCCAATGGCTGTGCACAGGCGGGCCGTCCGAGGCTCGAGCCAGGCAGGGAGACCAAGGGCCTAGCTCACATGACATGGCTGCTGAGCGAGCGGCCTCTGCTTACGATAGCCGCTGCGGCATCGACGGTACGTACAGCCGACGCATGCCCATCGCCAAAGCCCGCTCCAGCGGCCTCACCAACTGCCCGTAGTCTCTGGCTCTCGCGCCCATCATCATGCAGGGTTATGCATGGCTCGTGACCCGGTTTGCATTGAGGAGGGGGGTTGTGCGGCGCAGACATCCGGTCTGAGTCTGGAGGCCGCCCGTGGCCGGCAGCCCAACCGGGAAGGTCTCAACTGTCGGCCGGCAGGCGACCAAGTCGGACTGTGCGATACGAACAGGGCCCGGACTATTGGCCGGCAGCTGCTCACCTCGAGGCGCGGCTGAGGGGCGATGGCGAGGGAGAGGGCGAAGGGGGTGGTGGGTGAGAGGGAGGACGAGAAGAGGAAGAGGAGAGGGGAGAGAGAGGGCGAGAGAGAGCGAGAGGACGAGTGGACGAGAGAGGCAGACACAGAGACACGGAGAGAGAGAAGACGGCGCCTCGCTCCTCTGGCTGGCTGGCTGCTCGAGGTGCTGTAGGCGCTGTGCAGACCTACATTGGCCAATCCATCCCCTCAGCCAGCCATTCCTCCTGCCCAGGCGCCCCCAAGTGCATATACGTGCTCGCAGCTCGGTCGCCTAAACCGCCAGTCCCCCGAATCCCGTCTCCTGATTCCTGACTCCTGATCCCTCACTGCATCCTGTCGCGGGATGCCAGTCAAGACGCATGGATCGTGGTTATGCCCCGAACGTCCACCACCACCACCACACCCACCGCCGGACGCATCTGCTGATAGGCCCTCCGTCCTCCCGTCTTTCTTTTGGCCCTTGACCATTCCTCCTCTCCCTCGGGAAGAAGGGGGGCCGACCGTCCAGGCAGCCCGACTGGTCCCCCTTTGCTTCTTCCTCCCTCCTCCCCACGTTCCTTTCTTTCCGCAGAACCGAGGGACGGCCGCCATCGTCGTCCCGCAAGCCGCCAGCCGCAGCAGCAGGAGGGCGCGATTTTTTTTTTTTTTTTTT
>NJEV01000795.1:0-12317 GCA_002591385.1 Cordyceps sp. RAO-2017
TGTATATATATACATATATATACGTATAATTGATCCCTGATGCGGGAGGACGATGTTGTCGGTGGCATTGAACGCTCAAGATACGACACCTCACATCGACGCAGCATGACGGTTTACTATGCTATCGTTGAAAGAACGTGTCTCCCTCTCATCCACTCCGTGTATGTATGGATGTATATACATACTCACATACACAACCCAGCCTCAAACCATTCTGTCTCAGCCTTGCAGCAACTCATCTACCGCTTCAATGTCTGCCTCAATCTCAGACGAGCCTCGGGCGTGGCGCCCGCCGTTGATGAGATGAAATCCCATCCAGCTCAGACTGCGAGGAAAGCTACGCATCTCAGCCGACGCAGACGTCCAAAACCTAACCCTGTAGGCTATATCTTTCGCCCTTTTTTCACCTATGCAGCTCGCCCCGAACCTGACTCACACACACCGCACAGCATCCTCATCGTCCACCAATACACCCGTCCGTACATGTATAGAGCAGGCTAGAAGCCTGCCACGGGCCTCGAGGCGGACGACATGTCGCCTCCGTCAAAGGCTGCCCGACAGAGCCCGCTAGCAGCCCAACCGCGCTCGACAGCAATGTGCAACTTGCTCGGCTGCCCTCGCGTCGCTTGCAGCGAGGCAGACTTTCAGCCGCACGGAAGAGTCAAGCTTTGCCAGGCCGCCGGCAGCGTCGAGAGCTCACGTGAAGCCGGCCGGCGGCCCCTGTCGTGTGCCACGGGACGGGTCCCGAATGGCCTGCCTCGCATCCAAGGGGCACGACTGGCGTCCAGTCCCGAGTGCGTCACCCGCGGTGCTGCTTGTGACTGGCCTGTCTGCGCCCTGCCGAGCCAAAAAATGCCGGCGAGAGACAGAGATAGATGGCTATAGCGAGCTCTGTCTGCCTTGACAGGATTGCAACCGCCCCCCCCCCCCTTCCCCAATGTCCGCCTTGGCGGGCCACGTAGTTTATGTTCCCATGTTGTTGAAACGACTCAATGTAGGGGGCCGATGCCGTTTGACGTAGGGACAACGCAGACGTTACACATAGACCACGCTCGTCAGCTCCCAAGGCTGCCGGTCGGACTTGGCTCTTTGGCCTTGACGCGGTGAAGAATGAATGTGCAACGTCCAGGCATCATCCAGCACGCCGTGACGGTGAGAGGGCCGGCCTCTCTGTCACGCTGACATGGCATGGAGCCCTTGCGTCATACGAGGAGACGCTGCTGAGCTCCTTGCGGGGTAGTAGGCCTCTCTCGCGGATGGCTGCATGAGTATAAAAACCGCTCAGGCCGGAGGCCTACGACCGAAGAGTCCGGTGGGGAGAGAGGGGGGGGAAGGGAGGAAGAGGCGAAGAGAAGGCCATCAACATAGCCAGAGACTCTGCCGCACGAGCATATATACCTGCGCCTACCTTTTCACGATCAAGCCCCCTCGGACGGCACTCGACAACCATGGTGAGACCTGGAGCACACGGAGTCGAGTGAGTTGATGCCAATCTCTCCTGCACCACGTATGCGTCTCGTCTCTGGGACCGTCCATCTCTGACAGCACCGCTCTGCCTGCAGTCTGGCCGGCCTGGCCAGCCACCTCCTGAGCAACGGGCCGCGCAAGGCGTTCCCGGCCTCGCGCCGCGTGCGCGTCCTCCTCAACCACAGCACCATCGTCGACACGACCAAGGCCGTCCACGTCTGGGAGCACGACGGCTACCCCCAGCTGTACGTGCCGCTGACCGAGCTCGCCGGCTGCAGCATCCGCGACAAGCAGCTGGTCCGGAGCGACGGCGTGACCCGTGCCGCCGTCGTCGAGCTGACCGTGCCGGCCCGGAACGGCATCCCGGAGCTCAAGACGGACCGGGTCCTGCGCTTCACCGACGACCGGGGCTTGGGGGCTTTGACGAACCTGGTCAGGCTAGAGTTTGGCTCCATGGGTACGCCGTTCTCCCTCTCTCTCCCTCTCTCTCTCTCTCTCTCTCTCCCCCTCTCTCTCTCTCTGCATCTGTCACTCGTTGTTTGGCGCTGCGGTGAAAACCTGGCGTTCGGTTCGTATCCGTCGAATCTCCCGCGCTGAACAGAGAGACGCCTGGTGCGTGCCGCAGACCGATGGCTGGAGGAGGACGTGCCCGTCTACGTCCACCCCAAGGACCCCTTCAAGCGCATCGACATCCTGCCGTCCTCGCGCCCCATCGAGGTCAAGGTGGCCGGCCGGACCGTCGCAAAGGCCAGCTCGTCGGCCCACCTCCTCGAGACCGGCCTCCCGCCGCGCTACTACATCTCGCCGGGGGCCGTCGACCCGGTCGCGCTGCGCCGGAGCGACCTGGTCACCCGATGCCCCTACAAGGGCGACGCCGAGTACTACCACGTCGTCGTGGACGGGCGCGAGCTGAAGAACCTGGTCTGGTGCTACCGCACGACCACGCACGAGAGCTCGGGCGTCGCCGGCCTCTTGTGCTTCTACAACGAAGAGGTCGACATCTACCTGGACGGCGTTCTGCAGGAGAAGCCGGAGACGCCCTTCTCCTGATCTCGAGACGAGCGGGCGGCCAAGGTTGACTGTACGGTTCGATGCACGACGACGCCGAAAGGGGAAGATGTTGGGGGTTCAGTCCGTTTCATGTTGTCTAGAAAGACGAGAGCGTCACGTCGATGAGCCAATGCCGGCCCGGAAGGGACCGTCATGATCCTGAACGCCACGTGCGACGCAACTGTGATGCCTACGGCTCCTAGCCAGGGGCAGCACATGCGCAAGACTATAGCATCTCTTTCGTGTGTGTCACAGGTAAACAGGTAACAAGCGAACCTGATGGCACGTCCTCATGTCTTGCCCATGACCGTATGCCGTTGGGGAAGCAGGGAGATACGCGGCACTTGCATATGTCGATGATGCTTGCGAACCTGCGTGCGTGTAACTTTCATACGATATCGGATACGGGGACAAATCAAGCTCAACTGCACGTCCTTTCGAACCTTCTCCTCGCCTCCGTAGAGCCCGATGTCGCCCCTGGTGTCGCCCGTACCACGGTGCTTTCGCCGGTTCAGCATATGCGTTCTTCTTCTACCTTCCAATGTACAGATACCCTGTCTGCCCCTGTGAGAGACCCCTGCGTCCCCTAATCTGCGTGCGACGGCCGTCTTCGTCTGACCCTACGCGACCGGGGAGGGAGACGGAGTGAGTCGATAGACAGGCCAAGCTGAGGGTCGCCCGGGATGCAGCCGCTCGGGCTGCTAGATCTGGACGCCAGTCGGCGGCGGCCGAGCAGCACGCCTTCGTCTGCCGCCGTTGCATATTGTCTTCGAGCAGAGACGGGCGATCGAGAGGTCCAAAATTGGAAAATGTCGCTAGCAAACCTCGGTGCTTTCTTCTGCCTGCGCACGGCGGCACAGAGGTGTGAGACTTGCTGCCGGCCGATGCCGCCCCCCCTGCTTCTTCTCAAATGCTCAATGCTTCGATGGCACGGGCATCGTGGGCAGTGGCACGCGCGCCGCCGAGGTGTCAGCTCGGGCTGCACGGCATGAAAGGGGCATCAGAGTGTTGGGTTCTGAGCGATGAGCGTGATTCTTAAGGTATCTATATTGATGGTATACATCGATACAACTAGAGTAGAGTAGCATTATTCGTACCGGGACATCACCTCCCCTGCGAAGCTGACGGGGGCCGAGGACAGAGTGAGTGGAGTGAGTGGGATTGAAAGCATTGAAGCAAGGGAGCAAGCGGGTGATGCTGCACGTAAGGCCTGCATGCGCGCATACGACCCAGGCACATAACCCTATGACATGTTACGCAGCATAGTATGCTTTCTCCTCCAATACAGACTGAAAACTCGACGAACGGTCTGGCTGGCTCTGATGTCGGTGGCATGCAGACCGGAGGGAAAGGACATTGATCAATACCAGATATGACCGGAGATATGGCCGGGCATGTGAGTGATGGAAGAAGACGAGCTGCGACAGAAGCCCCAAGCACAAGAGTATCCTGCTGACCGAGTCCATGGGCCGCACAATCTAGTCCAATATCTCTCAGCTCGCGGGCCCAATCGCCTCGGTTGAGGTCTGGTGGACCGCTGGAGAGAGCAACGAGGATCGGAGCTGCAGCATCGATCCTTCAATGTTGCCCACAATACACACGCGGAATCTGCTCGACGGCGAGTACAATTCGGTTCTCGAGGAGTGCAAGAAGCCGTGTCTTCTACACCTACACGTAGCGTCAGGACGGTTCGCGCTGTGTGCAGGGCAAAAGGCTTGCCTCTGCCAGGCACCACTCTCCTGCATCGAGCCCCGTGCTAGTCTCAACGCCATAATACCAGGCTCTTTTCTTTTGTAACATCGCCAGGGGGAGGGCGGGCCTCACGTATGTTGGCACGGCTGCTCAACCACACTCGATGCTCAAAGACCAACTGTCCCGGCTGCTATCGGTGAGCGCACGGAATAAGAGCTCCAGATTCGCCCGTCAAGATCCGCCGTGTCTGAGATTGTTCGCCAGGCCGAAGATGCAGCCGGCGGCGGCGATACAAGGCGACAGAAGAAAGAAGGGTCGCCGCCAAGAGGTGGCAAAGACAAAAGCAGCAGCGGCAGTAGGGAGAACGGGTGGCAGAAGGAGGAACAATGGTCGAGGCTGAAGAAGCTATGGAGAGCCGGCAGAGACGAACCTTGGCTTGCTTCCCGACACCCAGGAGAGGCTGCTATAAATAACCGGCGCTCGAGAACAAAAGTCAGCCATCGGAGCAGGGGGCCGGCAGCTCGATGCTGCTGCTCACCATCCCTGATGACCGGGGGGGAGGGCGGAGGTGCCGTTCTCCGTCCTCGGTATTGTACATACGATGACAGCCCGCACTGGTGGCAGCATATGACACATGTATCCATATGCATCTTCGTGTTATGCACCGCATGCTATCTGTACATGTACGAAAGTATGTGTGTATGCCCTCGCTGGAAGTCCACAGCTGGAGATGATGCCAGCCAGTGCAACCTCGGCCCAGCTTGGCAAGGCCGGGCCTCCGGATGCCTCCAGACTCGGGCCCAAGCTACTGCCCCTGAGCAGAGATGGTGCCAGGCACCGGGAAGCCTCCTCGCTCGACTCCCTGGCCGGGCTGAGCCGCCTGCAAGGGGCTGAGAGATTCTTTAGCGGTTCGGGGCGCGCGACCGTCGCCATCAACTTTCCGAACCACGCCCCCCCCCCCCCCCTGGGACTCTCCAGCATATGCAGCTTCTTCAGTGGACCAGGCCAGGGGAGGGTGCCCGTGGACGGGATGCTCCCAATCGGGAGAGGCTACAGGGCACCACCATCCAGGCCATACATGTGCTGCTGGGTGCCGTGGATGGATGGATGTCTCTTCACCACCGCCTCATGCTCCGTACAGCGCTATCGATTGATGCCCGGGGCGCGCTCGTGAGCCTGGATCCATGGATGCCGAACGGCCAGGCCGGGATGCCGGAGCAGGCCAGACCAGGCCAGACCAGGCGAGATGCTACGCCGTCCGGGGCGTTGTTCGCTGATAAGAAGAAGCGCGAGCCCTCGTCTCCTCTTGTGTGGCCCTCCCCGACCGACTCTCTCTTTTCGTCACTCTCTCTGCATCGTATCGTCCTTCTCTTGTCAGCGCCGCCCCCCTCGGTAGGAGACGGCTCTTCACCCGGCCGCCGTCGACGACAGCTTCTCTCCCTTTTCAGCCGCATCCTGTCGTCGTCGCCGCCGGCGCCATGAAGCCCCTGGGCAGCGGGTCACTGCTGGTGTCGGCCCTGGTGGGCCTGGCCAGCGGCCTCGGCTCGACCGATACGACGACCTGGGGAGGGGACAACTCGCGTACGGGATTCGAGACGTGAGGAACAGCATCATGATCCCCCCCCCCCCTCTTGTGTCCCCCATGTTGCTGACCTCGAGCCTCCGCCTCCCGGCCGGGCAGGAACCACAACATGGACCCGGCCGTGGTGGGCAGCCCGCAGTTCGGACAGCTCTTCAGCACGCTGCTGCCCGGCAGCTTCGCCGGCCAGCCGGAGCAGATCTACTCGCAGCCGCTGGTGTACACGCCGAGCGGCGGCAGCCGGCAGTTCGTGTACGTGGCGACGACGCTCAACAACGTGTACAAGCTGGACGCCAAGACGGGGGCGGTGGTGGCGTCGCGCAAGCTGCACATACCCTTCCAGACGGCCGACCTGGACGGCTGCGTCGACATCAACCCGGCGGTCGGGGTGACGTCGACGGGCGTCATCGACCCGGCCACCGACACGCTCTACCTGACGGCCAAGACGTACGCGGACCAGAGCCAGACGGAGCGGCCGCAGGGCCGGCCGGCCGGGCGGTACTACCTGCACGCGCTCGACGCCGGCGACCTGACGGAGCGGGCCAACTTCCCGGTCGACCTGGAGGGCACGGTGGCGCGCAACAACGCGAACCGGACGTTCACGGCCGGCATCCACCTGCAGCGGCCGGCGCTGCTGCTGAGCGGGCAGTACGTGTACGCCGGGTTCGCCTCGCACTGCGTGCAGTACAACTTCACCGGCTGGATCATGGGCTGGGACAAGGCCAGCGGGCGGACGGTGGAGCGGCTGACGACGGAGGGCGCCGGCGTGCCGGACGCGGTCAAGGGCGGCGGCATCTGGATGTCGGGCGGCGGCATCTCGTCCGACGACGCCGGCTCGCTCTTCCTCGGCACCGGCAACGGCTACGCGTCGCAGCTCAGCAACATCCCGGTGCGCGGCTACGCGCCGCCCAGCTCGCTCGAGGAGGCGGCGCTGCACCTGACGATGCAGGCCGACGGCAGCCTCAGCCTCGTCGACTTCTTCATGCCGTGGGAGAAGCAGGCGCTGGACGGGGGCGACAAGGACCTGGGCACGACGCCGCTGGCGCTGCTGCCGCGCCAGTTCGCCTGCGGCGACGTCCGCCGCATCGGCGTCATCACCGGCAAGACGGGCAAGACGTACTGGCTCAACCTCGACAGCCTGGGCGGCTACCGCAACGGCCGCGACGGGCTCGACGACGTCGTCCAGGTCTACCAGAACGAGAACTCGGTCTACAGCGGCGCCGGCGTCTACCCGCTCGAGGGCGGCTACGTCTACATCAACGTCATCCAGAACCCGACGGCCGTCTTCAAGTTCTCGTGCAGCGCCGCCGGCGTCCCGGCCTTCACCAAGGTCGCCGTCTCGCCCTCGGCCAACGCCTACATCCTCGGCGTCAGCCACGGCGCCGTCACCGCCCTGCCCGGCCAGGACGGCACCGGCCTGCTCTGGGTCACCGACGTCCAGGGGCTCAACCTGCGCATCTACGCCGCCGTCCCGCGCGACGGCCTGCTGACCATGCTCAACTCGTTCAACGTCCCGGGCGTCACCAAGTTCGCCCGGCCCGTCTTCGGCGACGGCATCGCCTACGTCGGCACCACCACCGGCTACCTCTACGCCTTCGGCTCGCCCGTCAACCCGCCCCTCAACTGCTCCTCGCCCGTCGACTTCGGCACCGTCGACCTCGGCTCCGCCGCCCCCGGCCCGGCCCGGCCCGTCACCTGCCGCGCCAACGTCGGCCTGACCGTCACCGGCCTCGGCCTCGGCGACCGCCGCGACTTCGCCATCGCCTCCGCGCCCGCCCTGCCGCTGCAGCTGGCCCAGGGCCAGTCCTTCGCCGTCAACGCCACCTTCAGCCCGACCGCCGTCGGCTTCCTCTCCGTCGACCTGCTCGTCAACTCCACCAACGCCGCCGCCGGCTACAGCGCCGCCACCCACGCCCGCCTGACCGGCACCGGCCGCAGCCCCGGCGCCCTGCTGGCCCTCAGCCCCAACACCATCTCCTTCCAGGGCGTCGTCACCGGCCAGGACCCGGCCGGCGTGTCCGAGAGCCTCATCATCAGCAACCGCGGCAACGCGCCCCTGACCGTCCGCTCCGTCCTCGTCTCGGCCGACAACGCCACCGGCCCGCCGCGGCCGTGGGCCGGCCCGGCCGACCTCGTCGTCGGCAAGTTCACCCTTCAAAAGGTGCCGGCCACCGTCGCCGCCAACGCCGCCGTCACCGTCGCCGTCCTCTTCAACTCGTCCGCCAGCGGCACCTTCTCCGGCTCGGTCCGCTTCGTCACTGACGGCGGCAACGGCACCGTCTCCATCTACGGCTCCTCCGGGCCCGCCGCCGCCGCCCTGATCGAGTTCCAGACGACCGACGGCGCCGGCTGGGTCCCGTACCGGCCCGGCACGCCCTTCAGCTTCGGCAACGTGACGGAGAACACGGCGCGGGCGCTCAAGCTGCGCGTCACCAACAGCGCGGCCGCCGGCGGCGTCCGCCTGTCGCTGACGGTGTCGAAGCCGCCCTTCGGCGTCGCCGGCCTCATCCGGGCCGCCAACCAGGTCGACCTGGCCGAGGGCTCGTCGCTGGCGCCCGGCGAGAGCGGCACGGCCGTGCTGACGTGCGCCGCGCCCAAGTCGCAGTGGAACGTGGCCGCCTACAACGGCACGGCCCAGTGGACCATCAACACCAACGACCCGGCCATGGGCAAGCAGTTCATCCAGTTCGCCTGCAACGCCGTCGCCGAGCAGGCGCCGCCGCTGCTGCCCGGCGGCCAGGGCCAGTACCGCTACGTCGGCTGCTTCAAGGACAACACGCCCGGCCGCCAGCTCCCGAACCAGCTGGTGGCGGACGACAAGCTGGCCAACGCCCAGTGCATCGCCGCCTGCGCCAAGGCCGGCTACGCCTTCTGCGGCACCGAGTACCTGCGCGAGTGCTGGGCCGGGAACCAGCTGCCGCTGCAAAAGGTCGACGAGGCCAACTGCAACTACAACTGCGCCGGCGACGTCAACCAGATCTGCGGCGGCAACGGCGTCAACGACGCGGCCGGCGGCACCTTCATGTCGCTCTTCGCCGACTCGCTGCAGTGGGACGGCAACTACACCCGGCCCCCGGTCTCCGGGCCGGCCGTGAACCCGGGCGTCTCCGGCTTCGCCAGCATCGGCTGCTACACCGAACCCAGCAACGCCCGCGCGCTGCCCAACGGCGTCAACACGGACAAGCGCACCGTCGCGGCCTGCGTCAACGCCTGCAAGGCCGCCGCCTACTCCTTTGCCGGCATGGAATACGGAGGCGAGGTAGGGACTGTTTGCCAGTGAGAGATCGTGAGGGACCCAGTCTTGCTGACGACTTCTTCTTCTTCTTCTTCTTCTTCAAGTGCTGGTGTGGCAACGCCCTGACTACCGGCTCCGTCTCGGCCCCAGACGCCGACTGCGGCATGACCTGCAACGGTAAGGACTTCTTCTCCTCGAGATAGGCCTCTCCAACCTCGTGCTGACGGGACTTGGCAGACAACTCGACCGAATACTGCGGCGGGCCGTCGAGACTCAACGTCTACAGGCTCGGGACCCAGCTGCCGAGCTCGTCGTCGTCGTCGTCGTCGTCAACCACCGGCCCGTCCTCGAGCACCGGCTCCGCGCCGTCGACCTCCCCGACCTCCCCGACCAGCAGCAGCTCGAGCTCCGCCACACCGACACCGACCGGCCCGGCCGTCAAGAACGCCGTCGGGCGCTACCTGTTCCAGGGCTGCTGGACCGAGGCCACCAACAGCCGGGCCCTGCTGGGCAACGCCTATGCCGACGACAAGATGACGCTCGAGACGTGCGCCAAGTTCTGCGACGGCTTCAAGTACTTCGCCGCCGAGTACGGCCGCGAGTGCTACTGCGGCAACGAGCTGCAGGCCGGCAGTGCCCGGGCCGCCGCCCAGGCCGACTGCTCCTTTCCCTGCGCCGGCGACGGCTCCGAGTACTGCGGCGCCGGCAACAGGCTCCAGCTGTACCGCCTGGCCGACTCGGTGCCGACGGCGTCGTCGGGCCCGTCCCTGGCCGGCGGCGGCGGCGCCGACTCGACCTCGAGCGCCGCTGTTTCGACCTCCGTGAGCTCGGCTGCTACCTCTGCCGCCAACCAGTCCAGCGTCACGACCAGCAGTGCCTCGCCCTCCTCTTCCGCCACTCTGCCCTCGAGTATCTCGGCAGGCCAGAACTCAACCTCGGTGGCCGCTACCTCGACGTCTACGGGCCAGGCTTCGTCCGCGTCTGCCTCTGTGCAGTCCTCGGCCTCTTCAGGCGCCAGCTCGGCTGGGCCGTCTTCTACTCTGACAACGGCAATCCTGTCCACATCTTCGCGCTCGTCTTCGGCGTCCCTCATTAGCTCGGTCACTTCGGCGTCTTCCTCGACAGCCGCGGCCTCCTCCTCTTCTTCCTCCTCCTCTTCCTCCTCCTCCTCTTCCTCTTCGGCCCAGCAAACCTCTTCTTCGGCCGCGGCCAGCAGCTCGGGAACCCGGGCTGCCAGCTCCTTGTCAACGACTGCCACTCCTTCCACCACACCAAGCACATCTCCCACCGCATCATCCTCGAGTCCAGCGAGCCAGACCCCCGGCACCTCGGGATCGAGCTCGTCAGATAAGCCAAGCGCTTCGTCCGCGACGGCAACGTCCTCGACGAAGACGACGGCCTCGACATCGGCGTCGGCCACCCCAACCGGCCCCATAGTCTGGCCCGGCAACGCCAACTTCACCTTCTACTCGTGCGTCTCGGAGCCGTCCAACGGTCGTCTTCTGGACCTCCAGATGCTCAACGACGCCAAGAACATGACCATCGACAGCTGCCTGAGAAAGTGCTACAACTACCAGTGGGCGGGCGTCGAGTACGGCCAAGAGTGCTGGTGCGGGAACAAGCTCAACCTGGCGGGCAACGACGGCGCCACGCCGGGCAAGAACGTGACCAAGACGGAGTGCAACATGATATGCCCCGGGGACAAGAACGTCTACTGCGGTGCCGGCGTCAGGCTGAGTCTATACTCGAACAATGCGACGACTACGCGGTGACCGGCCCTGGTTGCTGCACTACCATGGTCGCCGATGAACGTAGCTGGAAGCTTAGGGGGATGGAGGCGGCGCTGCGCGTCAAGTTTCGCCAAGAGTCATTCGTTTCGTTTTCTTTCTACTGTACATAGTTTTGGACACGTCCATTACTGCTCCGACGGCGGCATGACGTCCGCTTTCGCTGCGTTTCGGAACACTGCACATAGTCTCTCATAGCTGTTTACATGTACGTTGGAACTCTCGCATGCACTTGCACACCTGAAGATGGGAGGACAGTTTGGACGAGGAAGGGGTCCAAGGTCGTTCACATTCATAGTATTTGATATCTCCGCTGCAGACACGACTGTGGTGCTTATAAGCAACTACCCTTCCAGTTTGGTCGCCGTCGCCTCTGCTTTCTCTTGACGTCGGCACCGGATTGCTCCTTCAACGCTTCTAGGGACAGGAAACGACAGACGAAGGTCCACAACGCTTTTTCCACATCATACATAACAATCTCGCACTTGCTCTATAATTGATCCCATCAACAATGCCAACCTCAAGCGGCAGATCCGCTCCTCGTCGATATAAGAGCCTTACGAGGGTGAGGGCGAATAGCTGCGCGACCGGCCGCATCTCAAGGCCAGGCGACGCACGAAGCCGACCTGGCCCCCACCGTCGTCGCCCGCGTCCCTCGGCGGTCCGAGCAAGCTGCGGGACGACACGGGCCTGGACCGGCTCCGCTCGGGCGTGTCTCCGAGGATGGCCCGGGCGGAGTCGGCGTAGCCGGGCGCGTAGCACTCGCCGCCGTGGATCTCGGTGTGGACGAGCGGCAGCGGGATGAGGGCCGTGGAGCTGACGTCGGCGAGCGTGAGGCCGGAGAAGACGGACCACGAGTGCGGCCGGAGGGCGACGGAGGCGTCGAGCGAGGCCATCGCCTCGGCGTAGTCCGGCAGCCGGTCGCCCGAGGCCGCCGGCACGCTGTAGTCGGGCGGCGGGCGGCTGGCGAGCTCCTCGAGCCGGCCCGGGGCCACGCGGTCGCGGGCGTCGAAGGCGTCTTCGAGGTGCGCCATGCGTGCGGCGAGGATGATGTCCGACTGCAGCATGTCCATGATGGACTCTTGTGCCTGGGTGAGCTGCTGCCGGGCCTGATCTTGGTCGCTGCTGTTTTGGGGGAGGGGGGGTTGCGTGCTTCGTCAGTACATGTATGCCTTCTCTCCAGCCCCTTTCCCTCCACCTCCTTTTTTCTCCTTCATCACCTTTTCCCCCTCCTCCTCTCCAGACTTACACCTGCAGAACGCCCACAAGGTCCGTCATGACATCGTCGACGATGCCAAGGCGATTGGCGTCCTTGGCCAACGGCACGGCGAAGCGCCGGCACAGATCCGCGGGTGCGCAGCCCAGCCGGCGCGCCTCCCCCTGGAGGCTTTGCAACCGGCCCTCGAGCTCGGAGACGGTCATGACGGCAGCGGTGAGGACGGCGATAAGGGAGTCGAGGTCGACGGCGGGGAGGACGGCGGGCGAGGCGTCAAGCTCGACGCGCCGC
>NJEV01000796.1:0-12316 GCA_002591385.1 Cordyceps sp. RAO-2017
GGCCGTGGCACCGGCATTTGAAAAAAGCAGAACGAAGAGGAGGCGGAGCGGAAATCAGCAACGGTTGTCCGTCACGGTGGGAGAAGGCGCAGCGAAGGCTGACGATGTCGATGAGGCTTTTTTTTAAAAAAAAAAAATACAATGGACAATGGCCTCGAGCGCCCCCATCACCGGCGATAGGCTCGTCAGCGACCTGCCGGGCGTCGGCCCAAGCGGTCTCGACGGGCCCAAAAGTGAGACATGGGACAGGGAGGGAGTGAAAGCTTCTGCCGGCGCCATCAGGCCTCGACCGCGCCGCGCGGGTCGCGGATCAAGGTGCCGGGGCGAGGCGCCAGAGCACTCAGCCCGCGATGCACTGCCTCACTGGCGTACCGCCCTTGTACCTCACGCGTAACGGGCCTGACGCATCTCGGTGTACCATCTGCCCACCTCTCTCTCTCCTCCATTAGCCCATGACCGCCGTCACGATCATGAGCGCGATCCGTCGCCCCCTAAGCGGCCGACATCGCCAACGGCAAAGCGTGCCATGTCGTCCTCGTCGCCCGGCACCGCCGCCTCGAGCCCGTCGGCGGACCCGGCTGCCGGGCCCGCTCCGGCGAGGCAGGCGCCGGCTCGGTCAGAGACGTTCCGGGAGCTGACGGCCATCATCAACATCGCCCGCCGCGACCTTGCTTGGGCCACGCTGGTCCTGGTGCCCGTGGCTTTGGCCGCCGGCGCCGCCCGGCTGGCCCCCGTCGCCGTTTTCCTGCTCAACCTCGCCGCTGTCGTGCCCCTGGCGGCCGCGAGCTTCGTGCTGCTCCTGCGGCTGACGCGCGGCGCCGGCGCCGGTGGCGGTCTCGTCCGGGCCGTGCTTGGCAATGCCGCTGAGCTGATCGTGAGCATCCCCGGAACCCCCCTCCCCTTTCTTTCTTGCGAGAGTCTTGTGGGCTGTCAGTTTCGTGGCCGTCGTCCACCGCCAGTTCTGCCTCTCCGGTCCACACTCGCCGCTGACCGCTGCGTGCTGGGGCACAGCTCGGCATTGCTGCCATATGCCACGGTGAAGCCCGACTCGCGCAGTACATAACGACAGGCAGCACGCTCGTATACTCGCTACTTGTACGCTGCCATCGGCCCTGTCTTCGGCGCTCTGCCAACACTGCCGTCGAGAAGTACCTTGCTGATGGACAGTTGCGTGCCCAGGTCTTGGGCGGCAGCTTCTTCTCCGCCAGCTACGGGAGCAAGGATGCCGCCTTTAGCAGGGTGAGGAGCGCCCTCATGTCATCTCTCGTTATGACCGCCTCCTTCTGCCTCACAGTCCCGGCGGCTGTGTCTATGGCAGCCGGGAAGCGCACGGCGCAGGCCGTCGGTCGGGGGGCGCCGGTCGACGGCAAGATGCTCGCCCTGTCCTGCACGACGGCCTTTGCTCTTCTCGCCCTGTTCCTCTTCTATCTCAGCTTCCGCTTCCTGACGCACGGCCAGCTGTTTCTGCGAAACCCGAGCACGACGCGGCACAGCCCAGGCAGCCCGGCCGACGGCATGCCCGAGGCTGCCACTCTCGAGCCGCTGGCCCTGGGCCTGGGCTTCGCAGGAAGCATCGCCTGCACGGCTGCAAGCGCCCACTTCCTACTTGGTAGCCTCAAGGGTTCCGTCGGGCCGCTTCATGCCACCAACTCGTTCATCGGGCTCGTCGTCCTGCCACTCGCTGCGGGCCTGGCCAAGTCGGTAGCAATAGTCCGGCACGCCCGGTCCCCGGCCAACCCCGGCGCGGGGAGCGGGCTGGACTTTGCGATCCGTTCCGTCATGACCAACGTGCTAGACACAGTGCTTTTCATTATGCCCTTGCTCGTGCTGCTGGGCTGGGCCGTTGGGCGGCCCATGCTTCTCGATTTTGGCCTCTTCGAGATGACGGTGCTTCTCTTGGCCATCATGATCATGACGTCTCTGGTGCAGCACGGGAAGACGACATACTTCGAGGGGTTCATGCTCATGGTAACGTAAGTGGGCGCTCGCCTACCCATATTGTCCCTTGTTCCCCTGCATGCCTGTTCATCCTCTTCTCCTGCCTGGCTCAAAGCGGCTGCTGACACGCATCACCAACCTCAGATACATATCGATCGCCGCGGCCTTCTATATTCGCCCCGAGCCGAGCCAATCGACCTGTATGGCGTAGCAAGGAGTCAGGATAAGAGGTACACTGTGCGCGCGACACGTCCGTCATGTGGATTGTTGTGGCGCTATGAAGTGGGCTGCTGCGACGACAGCATAGCTGCAATAAATCACATCTGTTAGTGACTGTTCGGAGCCGTGGTCTTATCCGACTTCTGCGAAACTTACACAGATAGGAGCATGGCGCCGTGCAGATATGTGTAGTGCCGATCCTGTAGCACTTGGTTCACGAGGATGACGGAGAAAAGTAGGGTATAAGCCTGCGATGGCTCAAAGAACAAGTCCATAGCTCTGCCCATGAGCCAGCCGAGGATGACGAGCGCAGGAAGAGCAAGAAGTGAAATTTGAAGGATGCTGTCGATTATGACGGAAACGGCAAAGGTGATCTTGTTGTTGCGAGAGGCGGCAACCACCTGCGTCATCTCGGGAGAGTTGCTTGCAAAGGGGATTAGGATCAGGGCCACAAAGGTCTTGGTGATGCGAAGGGACCGAGTCATGCCGTCGAGGCTCGCCATGAAAGCCTGCGTGCAGAGGCCGGTAAGGAGAGCGGCGGTAGACAGAACAAGGATCGCGAAATACACGTTGCGCGTGGTGGGCAAGGCACTGTCTTCGCCATCACTTGAGCCATCTCCGGTCGTTGGATTCTCGTAGACATCGGGCTCCCCGTCGTCCTTGTCCTGCAGGAACAGGAACGAATGCGTCCTGAGCTGGAAGTAGAGATACGTGGCGTACACGAATAGTAACACAGTAGCCGTGGCGCGACTAAAGGTCAAGATGTTGCGGGTCATGTCGGCGCCCTGGCCGTCAGTTCGAGGCAAGGCCGCATAGAGGGCGGCGGGTATGACGAGGGCCATTGCGGACACGAGCATCAGCGAGGACAGGACGTCGACGATGGCCGGAGCAACGGATATGACGCCACGGCGGCGGGCTCCGGCTATGATGCAGAAGCCGAGGACCTAAGTGAGCGATCATCAGCGTGTCGACAGGCCGAGAGGGGGGCTATCAGACGGACCAGCAGGATGTCCGAGAGAATGCTGCCGAGCATGATGGCTTGGGCCACGCGGATCTCGTCATGGCGGATGGCGAAGAGGCTCACCTGCTTGCGTCAGTCCAGCTGCTCGCCGCATGGCCGGGCCGCTGCTCTCGTACAAGTAGCTCGATGGTGTTGCCAAAGGTGGCGTTGACCAGGCCGCCGACCGACCTGCCCCAGCGGTTGCCCATCGTGTCCGACGCGGCCGAGATGAGGTCCGACAGAGAGATGATGGCGAGGAGGCAGAAGGCCGACACGACAACATCATGCCAGCCCAGCCGCCGGCCGCCTAGCGCCAGCGGTACGAACACCAGGAGGGTCCTGAGGCCGGGCCGTGGCCAGTGCGACGGCCGAGGCCAGTGCGGCCCCCGGGCCGGGAGGCCGGGCCTGTCGCCGGGCTCGGCGGAAGCGCTCAACAGCGGTTCGGTCTCGTCCATTGCTGGCAGGGCCGCAGGTGGACAGGCTTGCGGACACATCGTCGCCACTGTCGTCGTCGCCGGCTGCCATCGCAAGAAGGACGGCGGGGAGACGCGCTCGTCACGTGCACGACGACGCGACTTTATACCTCGAGCCAGTCAGCTGGTGGAGGGGGCGAGCTTGGGAGATTCGAGACCGTCCCCAGCCACCGGCGTTCTGCACAGCCCGCGCAAGCCCTTCTTGCATGGGAGCCATCGCTGACGGCGGAAATCCGCATCTGATAGGGCCATCTGCAGGCTATCGAAACAGACGGAGATAATAGTCGTAAGGAGCAGGATCTGAGCTGTGCGCAGAGCGTCGGTGCGCTGATACTGTAAGAACTTGAATATTAAGAATTTAAGATATTAGCACTATACGGATAACATGATTGGCTACTATTATGCGTTTTGGATTCAGAATCGTCGCCCCTCCTTGAACCTCTCCTAGATATTTGCGACCCGTTATCCATAGGTAATCAACTGAGCCTATTGAGGGTGTAGCAGCGGAGTACATGTAGGACCAGACGCCTGGGACTTAGGTAGTTTGGCTAACTTCATACGAGGCACATGTATGAAGCTAGTCATTGAAAGCTTCGGCTTGCAATCTCGAGCACAATGCCGTTCGCAAGAAGGATCCTCACTTGTACATAAAAATCTATGCAAGTGTGTGTAGCCCTCGATGACCGCATAAGGTAGCGTGCGTGTGTCCTTTCCCTCGTCGAAGACCAGACATATTAACCATAATCTTGGGCGGCCCAAAAACCCTTTGACGACGGCACAACTCTCACCAGTTCCAGGAACAGGCGGACGACTGCAGAGGTCAAGGGCCCTCAGAGACGGTGTATCCGCATTGTCTACATGTAAGGGCGGATCTCCGGCTATGTTGGTGGGGAAGTTCCTCACCAACATAGACGTCCTCAAACACGGCAAATGAACTTGCAAACAGTTATACTGTACATGATGGGGAGCTCCGCGACGCCGAAGGTAGAATGCTACCCACTTCTAAGGACCTGGTAGATATCACGGCCCCAGATGCCTGGCGGTTCAAGGAAGATGCCTCGGGGTCTTGGCATAAACACAAACTCCAAGATGACGTGGAAGGGCGCGCCCGCCAGCCAGTTGACGTGGAAGTGTACCAAGATGTACTTCGGCCTGCCACTCCTAGACCAAGGGTCGTGAATCCGGACCCAGGCACTGTAACTCCCAAGTCTCTCACGGGAGGTGGCCAGAACGAAGTAGCACCGCCGTTGCCGCCAAAGTCGGGGAAGGCAGGACCCTCGAGAAATTGCCACCCCGAAAATGGCGAAGGGAACTTCAAGTCCCTCCGGTGATTCCAACGAGTTAGTATACGCAGAACCTGGATTTGAAATGATACCCGAGGTATACGCTTTTTTTTCATTGCCGTGCAACAGGGGCTTAGAACTTCTTGTTGCTCCAAAATTCTCCTTACCTGCCAAGTGGTAGGACGCTTGAGTAGACCATGGAAACATTTTGCTGAAGGGCAAGCGCGGCACTGCCACTATATGAAAGCCCTATACCCATCCCAAAGCTCCGTCATTCGGGAATATGGGATAGTTGGCGATAAATCGTACAAGTCTGAACTATCGGAAACCGGATATAAACTTGATTAGAATAGTACGGAACCTGCAAACGTATTCTAAACCCGACCTCCCCCTAGGTATCCGGAGACTAACTTCGCGTAGCACGTTGGAGAAGGCAATCACATGAAGATACACGCAGAGACAAATGGAAACTTCAAGATCTATGGTTTGGGAGCGATATAGGCTAGCCGACATAGAGTGAAATAGGACAAAGATCGGACAGCTTACTTCCTGGGGCGCCGATAGCTACATGTACTTTAAGACAGTTTTCGTTTTGAGTCATCTGGGAGGACTACCTTTTGCGCATCACGTAGTACGTTTCTGATAACAAACCAGCATCTGGGGTTCTAGCTCAAGAGCTTGAGGTTCCGAACGTAAAGAAGAGGCTGGAGAATAAAAAACACTACTACTACCCGGGCCATCTTAAGGGGACTGTGCTTCGGAATTGAGGGGACTATACACTAATTAGACTTCTCTTGGCCCTTCTGGAAACTCGTTTTAAGCAAGCGATACCCGAGCACAAGAAGATTGGGCTAGCCCCGCAATGGACCGCATAGATAGCATTTGGATCGGAACGAGATCGTAGACTACGCACAATTTCTTGTGCCGAGGAGTCTGACGAGACTGCGCCTGGTAATGCTATGAGACGCCAGCCGGCTTGGTTTGTGAGCTATAGATTACATCGAATGCGCTGAAGACTCCCGCGGCATTCGCTACGAATCGTCAGTGAAAATACCAAGCAGCCTGCAGTGACGCTGTGTGTGCCTCGAACCTGACACTATCCTCTCTCAGCACGGCCACTGATCCTTTGATCAAGGTAGCAAACGCGCCATACAGCAGAGATGACCGAGGTAGGGAGAGTGGCTAAGCCAGCGGGCGCGGAGAATGGAGGTGTCGCGCACGTGCATCCCAATGCTGGTGAGCAAAGAGCGTGTCGCCGCCGACTGCGCAGGCTTCACTGGCGCAACAAGACTCGGCCACCCGCCCTCTGTCAGGCAGCTGCAGAGGAGTCTCAAGGCTTTGAACGGTTCGCCTTCGGGCCTACAACTGACAAAAAAAAAAGGTCGGAACACGTGACGCCAGGTGCTTGTTTACCGGCTGCGGTGGAAACGGCAGTCGTTGCTCCTTCCTACCTGCACTTGTTCAGCGCCGACTCGGAAGGACCACCTCCTCCCACCTGCCGCCTCCCACCTGCCGCCTCCCACCTCTCCTTCTCTTCACCTCTTCACCTCTTCACCTCTTCACCTCTTCACCTCTTCACCTCTTCACCTCTTCACCTCTTCACCTCTTCCCCTCTTCACCTCTTCAATTTCCTACCTCTTCTCTGCATCTCCTCACCCCTTCGCCTGTTCGGCTCTCGTCTCGCCTCTTCGCGGTGTTCGCCTTTTCGCCTCTTTGCCTCTCCGCCTCTTCGCCTCTTCACCTCTGCGCATCCTCCCTCTTTCTCTCCACGCGTTTTTCCCTCACCTCGGCGTCTTTTACGCGACATCTCGTCTGGTCTCTTCGCCTCTTCTCCGCCACGTCTCTCCACCTCTTCTCTCCGCCTCGTTTTCCACCTCAACTTCACTTCGCCTCATCGTCTTCCGTCCGGTCTTTTCGTCTCGTCTCTTTCCTCCTTCGTCCCGGCCTCTCCACCTCTCAACTTGTTGGCCTCTGGCGCCTTCACCTGTGTTTGCCACGTGGAACGCGTCAAAGGGCTATCACCCTGCACTGCGAGACGCGGCGAGCAAAAGTCAACCGCTGGTCAAAATGAGCGCCACCATGAACGATGATCTCGTCAAAATGGCCTTGAGGGTGCGTTCACTTCCGTCGATCATCACATTCCATCTCATCTTCCTTGAGAAAGTCTGCCGCTGTTGGTGGCCGACGTATCAGTTTCTGCCTCAGCAAAAGCTCCCGACTTCCCACTTCCAGCGAATCGGGACAACACAAAATCCAGCTGACAGCTGCTACTCATCCAGGATGACCTCGGCCGAGCTCGCCAGGACGAACTGCCTCTAAGCACCCGCGAGAACCGTGATAAACCCTCTTACATGCCCTCGGGCAGGAACGGGACAGCCCACGTCGCGGCCAAGGTGAAGGAGCGGCTCAAGACGTCCTGGAGTGGTGCGTTGATAACGCCGACGCTGCCAAGCTGCCTCAGCCCACTAACGATCAAGACCGCCAGCAACAATTGTCGACGAGGAGTCCGAGCAGATCGAGGGCCTGTTCAATGAAGATGCCCGCCCTTGGGTGAAGAAGAGCAACTATTTCCCCGCCGCATACCAGCCGGCCGTGTTGTACCTGAACCGGCAGCCCAAGCCGCAAAATAGCACTCCTCCCGCCGGTGATGCGCAGCTGGGTCGCCTCGGAGGCAATGTCCTCCCGGCCGCCAAAGTCCTCCCGGCCGCCAAAGTTCTCCCGGAAGCCAAAGTTTTCCCGGACGCCAAAATCCCCCCCGAAGCCAAAGTTGTCCCGGACGCCAAAGTCCTCCTGGATGCCAAGGTCGCCCCAAAAACTTTGCCAGCGGCTTCAGAGCCGCCAGGCACGGCCGACTTGTCGGCCCATGTCGTGAGCAAGGGCGATTGCCCGGTAACCTCGTCACGAGGACCGGGAACTGTCCACGTCCATTTCGCAATGAAGATCCACAAGACGACCGCCCTCTACTTCCTCGAGCTAATCTTTTCGAACGGAACAAGCCTGGCCCTAGATGCTTTGAAGCTGGAGGCCCCGCTCATCAAGGACGGCATCTGCGTTGTTTCCACGAATTCAGACAGGGGCAAGGAATGGTACGGCTTCAACCTCGAGCACCCCGATCTGACGGCCTTGTTCAAGTCCAATCTCGAAGTGTTTTGTCGCGTTGCCGCAAAACTGGAGTCGGAAAAGAATGTGGCAAGCGAGGTGGCTCCAGAAAAGGCCGTTGCCACCCCTTCGTCCGAGCAGCCGCGCCAGCCCGACGGGAAGGATGTTGCCTCTGCCGAGCCTCGCAGTGCCCTTCTCGTGGATGTCGAGGACAGCCCTCCCCCTAGCGGGACTGTCTCCAACACGATCATGTTGGCCATGCCAGAGACAACTGACCGGCTTTATGAACTGATCCGGAGCATTTTCCCTCAGTTCATTGGGCGGAAGCTGGATCTGACGCAGCAACTGCTCAATGAAATTGAAGAGGCCGCCGTGGACTACTGGCTGAGCCGGGGATTCCTCGAGAGCAAGTCAGACGAAATCCGGACAGACTTGCTGAACCTCCTCCGGCTCTTGGCACGCATTGAGCACAAGGCCAGGCTTCGGCGAAACATCAAAGCCACGGCCACCCAGCCTGTGAACTCGCCCAACGGATCTCTTCCGCCGTTGGACAACTACAAAGCAGCACCGGGGCGGATCCAGTACACGACGGCGGAGTTGACAAAGCTAGAGGCGAGAGCCAGTCCGCGCCCCAAGCGAGCAGACACGGCAGTCACTCCACAGGCCGTGCCAGTGGTGCCGAGTCTGTCATCATGCCGCGAATGGTTGCAGGACAGTAAGGGCGGCGCCAAAGAGCTCGTGTCGCCGGCCGAAGCCATGGACCTCGGTAAGCTGGACAGAACAATACGTCTTTCTTCCAGCACGAAACGTTGGCGACTAATTAGAGGCCAGATTCAAACAACGAGCCGATGCCTATTGCGTGCAAGAGTCCGACGCCGGCGGGGGGACTCGGGACGTCGCGCTGGGCATCATGATGAGAACAATTGGATTCCATCTGCAAAGGTCAGTATCAGGTGGAGGTTTGCAATTTCTGCTGGCACTTGTCTCGATAGATGGAGATCAAGGCTTCGGTATCTCGGTCTAGGGCTTGGACACTGCCATGGGTTCGCACGGTGTGGATGATGCGGAGGGCGTCGTGGTATCGGCGGAAAAAGTAGAGCTCCTCAATGGCGTGGAGGAGCTCCTGGAGTTGCTGTTTGGTGACGCCGGCCACGAGAGGCAGCCGAAGAGACTTGTGAATCTAGGCAGATAGGCAGGCAAAAGTGGGTGAGCAAATGGCATGGGGCGAAAAGAGACGAGGTGTTGAGTTGGCTGAGGGCTGAAGATGTACCTGGCCGTTTTCGACCTTGGCGCGGTAGGCCTGCTTGACGGCCTGGTAGTCGGCCTCTGTCTGTCCCGTGCGGTCGACCTTGCGGGCGTCGTCGTCGTCGGCGTCTGAGAGTTGGATGTTGAAGATGCCGCCGTTGTCGTCGTCCATGGTGATGGGTATCGTGGTGTAGGTAGAATAGAATACTAGATAGGTACTGGGAGGTGGTGGAAAAGTCGAGCAGGCAGTTGATGAGTCAGCCGCTCAGGGTCCCGTCTGTCTTGGAGAAGGTGAACGCTGACGTCATGGCAGGCAGAGGCGATTCAGGGCGCTAGTCGAGGGCCGCGAAGCGAAACTGGTCCGCGACAAGGTGCCGGCAGCCGGGATGCACAGACCCGCAGTTTCTGACGATGAGGCACGCCTCTTTTCTCTCCTTGCGAGTCCCGCGATCCATCAAGGCAGAGGATGCCGTACTTTTCCAGCCAACGGATAGTGCTCTATCATTGAACAACTTGTCCGCCGATAGCTCGTCTGGCCATGGACGGACACGAGAAGGACGCCACCGTGGCGCAGGCATCACCGACGCCACCCAAGACGAGCGGCAGCAAGGCGTCGTCGGACGACGGGCCGGCGCGGGACTTTGAGGGCCCGGTGGCGACGACGAACCAGCTGCCGTCGGCCGAGACGGTGGCCGAGGCCGACGACTACGTGCTGCTGGACCGCGACGGCCGCTCGCACAGCTTCCGGAGCCTGCACAGCGGGCGCAACGTCGCGCGCCGCGTCCTCGTCGTCTTCGTCCGGCACTTCTTCTGCGGGGTGCGTATCCAGTCGACGCAAGAGGCGAGGCGAGATCGGAGGCCGGCCTGCTGACGCTTACCGAGGGCAGAACTGCCAAGAGTTCCTGCGGTCGCTATCGTCGGCGGTGACGCCCGAGGCGCTGCTACAGCTACCGGTCAGCAGCTTCGTCGTCGTCGTCGGCTGCGGCGACGCGGCCCTGATCGACATGTACGTCGAGGCGACGCGCTGCCCGTTCCCCGTCTACACCGACCCGACCGGCGCCCTCTTCGACCGGCTGGGCATGGTCAAGACGCTGGCGCTGGGCCCGCGGCCGGCCTACATGCGCAAGAGCATGGCCAAGGGCGTGCTCGACAGCATCGGCCAGGGCCTGCGTCACCTGCCCAGCGGCCTGGCCCTGCGCTCGGGCGACCACCGCCAGGTCGGCGGCGAGTTCCTCTTCGAGCCGCTCGACCCGGCCACGCCGCTCGACGAGGACGGGCCGCCGGTGGCGCGCGCCGCCGCCGACGACGACAAGGACGGCCGGCCCGTCGAGCCCAAGCGCGTCACGTGGTGCCACCGCATGACCAACACGCGCGACCACGCCGAGATCCCCGAGCTCATGGACATTCTCGGCCTCGACGGCCCGGACCCGGCCCGGCTCGTCGACCAGGCCGACAAGGAGGGCGCCCGCCGCTGGGCCCGGGCCATGCAGCTCCGCAAGGGCTCTGGCGTCACCATGGCCGACCAGATGCGCAAGCTGAGCGTCGCCGAGGCGTCGCCGCCCTCGTGAGGCCCCTGTGCTCTGCGCGCGGCCCCGGTGCCGGGATGTTTGCCGAGCGTCTTGCTCTCGGGCCTTTCTGCTGGAGTCGTCGAGTATGGGACATTGTCGCACGGAAGAATGATGGGCCAGTCTCTTTGTTTTGTATACCCGTACACAGCGCCGTATGTGTCACAAGAGTGAAGGTCAATGATAAAAAGAAAACAAAACCAGTCGCCATCTTGCCCTTCCGTCCAAGCCCATGTTTTTTTTTTTTTTTGCCTCCCATCACCGGCGGCATTCTCAGTCGTGGACCCAGCCGCCGTCCTCGCGGCTCTCGACCAGCTCGTCGACTGGTAGACGACGGGCCAGGATCTCGTCCCCGTTGACCAGGTCGTTTTCGCTGACGCGGCGGTTGGCCTCGTCGAAGTCGCGGGCGATGCCGGCGCGGACATGGCGGGCGCACAGGCGGCGCCGGGCGACGGCGGCATCGACGTCGACGAACCACAGCTCGTCCAGCAGCGCGGCCGCCTCACGCCAGACCGGCTCGTCGAGCGCCAGGTAGTTGCCCTCGAGCAGGACGAGGCGGTGGGCCGGCCCGACCGCGATGTCGTCCTCGACCGGGTCCTTGGCCGCGTGGTCGAAGGAGGGCGCGAGCACGGGCGACGGCGGCCGCGCCCGCAGCGCCCGCACCAGGCGCAGGAACTTGGCCGCCGCGAAGGTGAAGGCGGCGCCGCGGCGGGCGTGCGCCCGCGCCGGGTCCGGCAGCGCCGACAGCGCCGCCCGCGTCAGGTGGAAGCCGTCCATGGGCACGACGGCGCACACGTCCGCGTCCAGCCGCCGCGCCACCGCCCGCGCCAGCGTCGTCTTGCCCGACCCGGGGATTCCGGCGATGCCGATCACTGCGCGAGCCCGGGTCAGTCGGCCGACGTCACCGGACAGAAGACGGTCACGACGTACGCAGCCGTTGGTCGGCGGGCGTGCACTGGTACCGCGCCCACGCCTTCGAGGCGAGGCGCTCGACCTGCTCTTCCATGGATCGTTGCGCTGTTGATGTTGTCCGCGAGTTTGCCTGTCCAGCGCCCGAGTTGGTGCGCTTTCGGGCCGGGCCGGAGCCTTGTAACCCCGCGCGCGCCGGCGACGGCCCCACCTGCGTGCTTTCTCGTCTTTTTTCCGGAACGCCGGTACCGGAGAGCAGCGGGATTGATATTCTCGAAGAGAATCTTCTCCGACGGATGCTGTTCTTTCAAGGCCTTGAATCCTACGGGCTGTCGTGCTTCGAGGTCGTCCTATCCGGACGACGTGCCCGACCTAGAGGCCAACCGGATAAATTTCTTAGAAAAGCTACGTTGATTGCTTGCTTGCTAGTGTGCATGACGTCAGTACGTGATCGTTTCCCCTCAAGTCTATATTCGCAATGCACAGCCTTAATGTTTGGCGCGCGTCTATGAAAAGACTTATATAAATATATCATATATATGTATACATGCATATATATATCTTTGTGTGTGTGTGTGCGTGCGT
>NJEV01000797.1:0-12295 GCA_002591385.1 Cordyceps sp. RAO-2017
CCCCCCCCCCCCCCCCCCCCCTTGCTCACCCTCCATCACTTCATCCATCCACCCAGGAGGACCCCTGGGTCGGTCTAGAAACAAGCCAGGTTGCCCTACGTATCTTTTCTCTTGGCGGTATTTTGTACTTTGTGCCTTACGGCATGCGCACACACGCGCCTGGGCGGGCAGGTACCTCCCCCCTACGTAGCACCAGGCAGTCCCAGCACCCTGCACACACAGCCTTGATTTATAAAGCCCTCGTGCGGCCGGTTGCTCCACGATTACTCCTGGCCCATCACCTCCGCACACCTATCTCAAATCATCTCTCTTCAACTCTGTTTGCCTTTTGAGCCACTGCCGAGACGTACCCGGCAACTCGTCTTAAGAACCCGCAGGCCCAACGACCTTGGTTACCATCAACCCAAGCTCCTCTTCCGCTTCGTCGACCCTCAGCGACACCTCGCGCACGACATCCACGGCCGCTCCACCACCACCATCATGCCTGGCCCGACCGCTGCCGCCTATCCCATCTCCGTACCCGTCTCTCCTTCTCCGCCTCAGAACCTGATGTCCTATTCTCGCTTCATTCACGCCCACACCAAGCGGCAAATGGAGTCGTTCGGCGCCATTGCTCCTCCCAGCGCCTCCGGCAGCCGATCCAGCTCCGCCAACGCCAGCTCGTTGACCAACGGCGTTGCCCACTCGGATTACCAATCATGAACTACATCAGCTTGCGGCGCAGTTGCCGCGGATTGAAAAACCGAACACGGGCAGACATTACCTATCGTGCCCGACGCCGTCAAGCCGTCCACCATCCTGACGACCACTGCAAGTCATGAGCACTCCGGCCGGGGTCTTTCATGTCCATATCTCCATTCCATGACTTCGTATCCGGATTGGCGTTGGTGGGAAATATGACGCGGTCAATACTTCCCCAGTGGGGCTACCAGAGTAGCGCCCGAGTTCGCAAGTTGACGAGAATGGAAAGCATGCATGGCGTTACGGAGGGAATTGTTGCAGAAGTAGGGGGAAATGCCCCTTCATCTTATGGCACATTATTCATGGAGCGTGGATGCCGTGCATCCCTTGTCCTATACCAAAATGCAAAACTACTGTACAAATCCTATTCCCACGATTTGTAGCGCGACATGTGAACCTGTCCGGCCTGAATCCCCGTGCCGATGTGTTACCAGTTCGCACGATAGTCTTGATTCATGCATGCCGGAACAGCGACAAATATCGCTTTGGCGGTCACCGTAAAGCGTTGCCCTGGGTGCGTCAAGGATGTTTCAACCAAAATTGTTGGTAATAATCATAACTTCGTGCGGTGGCTATCGCCCATCAGAAGAGTCCCGCAAACCCCCCCTTCCCTCCCGGGCCCAACCCACGAGGACCAAGTTTGCTAACAATTATTGAAGTCCCAAAGCTGTGGGACGCTGCCGCCAACTACCATCAGCACCCTCTAAACGAGACTTGGTTTCTTCTTGATCCCGAGCAGTGCCGAATGATTCTTCTTCTTCTTCACCACCCGTTTGAAGGACGGCGCAGACGCCGTCACGGCCGGCGCCGAGATAGGACCGCTGCTTGAACCATTCGTAGTTTCGTCGCCGGGCCCTGTCTGGATACCGATGCTCAAAGCGTCGGTGTCACTGGCGTCGTCGACCATCTCGTAGCTCAAGGCTGACCTGGCCGCGGAAAAGGCCTTGCTTGCCGCTTCCGAGTCCTCCTTTTCCTGTCGCGCGCGCTCCTCGTCCTCAGCCCGCACTATCAAGTCCGCGTAGTCGACGTTGTCCTTCTCCGAAATATTGATCCGGGCGTTTCTCTGCCGTATCTTGTCCAGTGCATCAGCGACTGCCATTTCGCGCTGTGTGTCCGCATTCTTGGCCTCCAAGTCTGCCATGGCGTTCTTCTCCTCCTCACCGGCCGCCTCGGCCTCTTCCATTTCCAGGCGATCCAATCGTTGCTCCATTGTCTCCTCTTCCGCGTCTCTGTCCCTCCACGGCTCCATGTTGCGTACGGCGCCGGCGACCATGGTGTAATAGCGATTCTTGGGGTCGGTCTTGAAGATGATCTCCGCGCTGCATCTGGTGCATTTTATGTGGAAAAAAAAGCACTGGATGCCGAGGTACTTCTCCTCCGCGTGCGTGACTTTCCTGCTATTGAACTTGCGGCCCCTGTAAATGAATTCTCCGCACGTCGTGCAACGCATCGTGAAGGGTGCCATGAGTCGCACATCTTGCACGCGAGGACCGGTCTGTTTCGGGCCACGGGATCGCCAGATTTGTCTATAGTCGAAGTCCGGTGGGTAATATTTCTGTCACTTCGTCAGCTCACTGCCGCATAAGGGCCTGATTCAGAAATCCCCTTACCTGGAGAACCTTGCGTTCAGACATCGTGGGTTGCCTGTCTGGTCCCTTGGGCCTTGCGCGAGGTGCTTCCCGGTTTGTCCTGGGGATGAGATGAACTGCAAGTCTAGAAAGTCCGTCAAAGGCAGGGTGTGATGGTCTGGGTCAAGTGCTGGGTGTTGTTCGAGCGGCTGAGAGATGCGGTGGTGCTGGCTAATATTGGCGCGACGTTGCTGCGGCGGGGATCAGTGCTATATATATGATCGGCAGTGTCACGTGCCTCAGCCTTTCTCGTAGTTGCACGCCAAGCTTCGAGTCACCGCCAAATAAGCCACGATCCGCGCAGGCGTATGTGCAAGCTTCACGTCAAAGCAACCTTCTCATCCCGACTCATTCCATGCTTGCTTCTTGCCCCTGCTTCTTGTATGGTTTCTCCGTGATGCTCATTCATATTAGTCGTTTTTCCCTGACAGTTGGTGGCGCGGCTGAATGAGGCGCGGGATCCACGCTGCAAGGCTATCCTATTACGTAAGGCCATTTTTAGCTACCTACTCATCCGCCTCGCGAATCGCGATCGGGGAGGCATCTACAAATTCCAACGCCAACTCCTCTCGACTCTCTTCTGTCCGAAGGCCGAGTGCTTCTGTCCCCTGAAATTCACTCGATTTTATACGGTATAGCCGCCAAACACTTTCAAATCTTCGGTCCGACTCTGGCGTCTCAGCACAGCATCGTGCGCATCTCGCCATAATGCCGAAGGCCGAGGTTGGCTCGACCAAGCATCTTTCCAACAAACTCAAAAGCAAAGGCCTCCAGCGCCTGCGATGGTACTGCCAGGTCTGCGAGAAGCAATGTCGAGACGCCAATGGATTTAAGATGCACACGCAGTCGGAAAGCCACGTGCGACAGATGCTGGTCGTCGGCGAGGATCCCAAGAAATTTATCAACGAATACAGCAACCAGTTCCTGAGGGATTTCCTGCAACTATTGAAGACGGGTCACGGCGAAAAGCAGGTGCACATCAACCAGTTCTACCAGGAATACATCGCCAACAAGGTGCGTGGGATTCCCGACTGCACGCCCATGCTTGTGGCCTACTGACAACGTGCAGGAGCATATCCACATGAACGCCACAAAATGGCCCTCTTTAACTGAATTCGCCAAGTATCTAGGCCAAGAGAGCATATGCCGAGTCGAAGAGACCGAGAAGGGAATCCATATTTCGTGGATCGACAACTCTCCAGAGGCGTTACAACGACAGGAAGCACTCCGCAGGAAGGAGGCGCAAGACCAGGGCGACGAGCAGCTGGAACAGCGCATCATCAAAGAGCAGATCCGAAGAGCGCAGGCCAGCGCCACGAAACGCGAGACGAACGAAGAAGAGGACGAGGAGGCTCGGAACCTCAAAAGGAACGATGGCGAGAAAATTAAATTGTCATTTGGCTCAAAACCGAAAGTACAGGCCACCGAGTCCGAGGCCACGGACGCCTCGTGGCAGAACTCGGTTGCTGGCTCAGGCGCGTCACCAAACCAGTCTTCAGTGCCCAGCAAGGAGCCTGCGAAGGCCAGCGGCTTTGGCGGGCTCACCATGAAAATGACGGGCAAGCCGCAAACCAAAAATGTCTTTGCTCAAGCAAAGAAAAACGCCTTGGCTGCTGGCACATCCAAGAAGGCTCCAGCAGTCGACCAGCCAAAGAAGATAAGCGAAGCAGAGAGAATCATGAGGGAAGAAATGGAGCGGAAACGGCCACGAGAGCGTGCTGGGTTCGGCCAACCTCCCGGAAAGAAGCCGAGGAACAGCTGAGCAAAGATGAGCAAACGACACTTGTACGGCGTTGGCGGCTGTGGAGTTTTTGATGCTGTCATGAGATACCATGTTGATATCAACTTATCGTACATAGCTTTGCCATTTCCGTACACCGCGACCCGAAGACCAATCGAACGCCGTAAATGCAAAGCAAGGCGCAAAAGTATAATCTGAATCGTCGTATGAATGCTCGTTACGAGTCGGCTTGCGTCTCAGTTCCATCCCTCCTGTAGCCATATCGTTAGCATCACCCCTTTGATCGACCACTGCACAAGCGGGCGCGGGAAGGGGGGGGGAAGCTTACGGGATGTATTGTATCCTGTACTCATCCTCGAGCGTGGACCGAATCTCGTCGGGGAGCTGGCCAGAGACCTTGATGGCGTAGACGCCGCCGACGTAGCCGTCGAGGCGCTGCCACTTGGCGACCCACGACTTGGCCGGGTTGGCGAGCGTGATGATGCCCTCGAAGACCTGGGACGTGCAGCTCTCGATCTGGTCCTGCGAGCCGGCGAGGTGGAGGAACTCCTCGCAGTTGGGGCAGCCCTCGTCGCGAAAGCGCTTGGGACCAAGTCAGCAGACCGTTCTTCCCTTCTTCTTCTCTCCTCCCGCTCTTTGTGGCCCCATCGTTCCAGCTTCGCAAGCTTCGAAGCCCGGCCGAAGGGAGGGGGAGGGCTGGTTTCCTGGGCGCACGTACGCTGTAGGTCATGACGATAGAGCAGACCATGCAGGCGCGCAGGTAGCGCTGCTGGCCGGGCGTGACGAAGTTGGACGGGCCGGACATGGCGGTAACGGTGGCGGGTGATGCTTGATCGCGACCGGGCAGAGACGGCGGGGGAGCTCGCGCGCAAATGGCTTCTGGCCTCGGCGGCGAGGCTGGATGAGGCTGACAACAAGGAGTGGGTACAAAGTACTTCAGCACGCGGTGGGGACATGTCGGCTGGGACGCAGCCTTATGCACTTAAACGTAATTATTGTCTATTTACAACGCGATTGTCCCGGAAGCATTCACGATGATGAAATTCAGAGAGCCCACAGGCTTCCAGACGTTTTTTCGATTCATTCCCTTCTATTTTTTTTTTCTATCATTTCACTTTAATTTTATTCCATTAATTTTAGACTCCCGAAAAGAAATAGAGTAACCCGGGCCTGCGAAAGCGACGGACAGAGAGAGAAGAAGAGACTAGGCCGCCATGGCGCCTGGTTCCGCTCCGGGCTCGCAAACGAGGGCCGCCGCCCCCAAAGCGCACCTGGAATCGTCCCACGACATCCTCACCTGCTCCGTCAAGGCCCCGCTCTTCTCATACGCCCAGCTGGAGCTCGTCTCGGACGGCCCCGGCGTCGAGCTCGACAACCTCCAGGTCAAGTCGTACTGCAGCGCTGCCCTGCGGCAGTTCCTCGGCCTCACCGGAATGGCCATCTCCCTCGACATCCTCAAGGTGGACGGTGTCGAGTGCTGGGTGCGCGTCCCGCGTCCGGACCTCGGCTCCTTCGCCGCCGCCATCACCGCCTGGAGGGGCACCAGTGACGGCGGCACTCACTGCCTGCTGCGCCTCAAACAGTGCTCCGACTGGCTTGGCGTCATGGTTGGGGCCGACGGCCAGGACCGACTGTGGAACAGCTGATGCCTGATCCCTCAACCTGGGGTTGTGCTCAAGTCTACCTAGATTTACACGGGTATCTATGTGCTCGTTATTTGTAACCCGCCTCTTCTCTTAACAGATTCAAGCTTCCGCTTTTTTCCAGACGCCGGGGCTAATGCGTTCCCAATCCTTCAAGGCTTTCTGTCCTTTCTCCACCCTCACATCAGAGACGACATGAGAGAGCTCTGGGCGTAAGCCTGTCCAATTTAGTTAGCAGACAGCTCGCGCGGCCCGGGGGGTGGGGGGAGCCGCCACTCACCATCGGGCGAACATCCGGATGAGGCACGGCATCGAACTGCTCATATCTGAGCTTGTAGTCGGAGCGGATGTTGATGTACGCTCCCCGGTTCTCAGTCGAATCGCAGTATTTGGGCGCCGAGAAGACTGACGCGGCAGGTCAGTAAGTCAGCAATTTCATGGGCCAGTAGGGTGAAGACGTACCCGTGATGCATCGTCCGTCATGTTGCACCTCGTAGCCATCCATGCGAACCTCGTGACTTCGAATGACGGCCTCAAGACCGTTCTTCTCGCAGAAGCGCTTGGTGACGTCTGGTCCGAACTGCATGCCGACGCCTCTCTTGCTCGGCCCGCGGCCCGTCTCCTCCTGCGGATCCGTCCACAGCATTTCCATCATCAAGCCCGACTGGCCTGGCTGTCGTTGGTTATGCCTGTTCAGCTTCCGGATGTCATCCAGTGTGACGTTGTCGTCCGAGAACAGGCCGCCGTGAAGAACCAGATACTTCTTTCCAATAAGAGTTGCCAATGGCAAGGCCGAAAAGCTCTCCGAAAACAGTTTGAATACCCTGTGCATCCAGTCAGCGTTTGCATGGGCAAGGGCTCGGGAGGCGACACAGACCGCTCGTTGTATTTGGCCTTGCACTCTCCCTCGAAGCCGTACACCCGATTCATGTCGTCCGTCTCGTGGTTTCCCCTATTCAAGAAAAAGCCTTGCGGCCGGAGCCATTTAAAGGCATATAAAAGGAGGGCAATCTCGGTCGACCAAGATCCACGATCAACAAAATCGCCGTTGAACAAATACCAGTGCTTCGCATTGGGAGCTCCGTTGCGCCGGAAAAGTTCCATGAGATCAAAGTATTGGCCTGTGAGGAGAGGTCAGTCAACTGATCATCGAGGAACTGGCGGATTCGGTCCTTCTGACCGTGCGTGTCGCCGCAGACGGTAAGCTCGACGTCGTCGGGTATCTCCATCTCGACCATGGTCGCCTCCTCGTAGACGATTTTCTTGACAGCGAGAATGATCTGGTAAACGTATTTGCGATGAATCTTCTTGCCGTTCTTGAACCTCTCCATCATGTCGTCAATGAACTCTTGGGTCATCTCATTGCCGATTCGCACGCCGTCGTACTCATCCTCGACCACCATGGAGTCCAGGTCGAGGCCTTCGGCTGCCGACGGTTCTTCGCCAACCTCGATGGCGGCGAAGAAGGCCATTTGCCGCACGATCTTTTTGCATTCTTCCAACTTGAGCTTGGCATCCTTGTTATTTGGATCTAACCTGACGCATTCCTTGAAGTCTTCGATTGCTTCCTTGGGCCTCAGAATCGCAGTACGTGCGAGGCCGCGACGATAGTATGCCTACGCAGCATCGAGATGTCAGACAATCCCCTACCGCAGCTTCCAAACGGGCTTTGACTCACCTTGATCAGCTTGGGATTCAGCTCGATAGCCTTTCCAGCGTCTGAGATGGCATATCCGTACGCCTCGGTTTTGATGTACGCCTGCCCAAGTCAGTCATCGACGCAGGTAGAATGTAGGACGCGGCTCGGGCACACTTGGGCTCGGTTGGTGAAATAGGTCGGTTCTTTGTCGTTGAGCGCGATGGCCTTGGAGTAGAGGTCGACGGCGCTGGGAAAATCGCCGGCTGCAAACGCCTTGTTGCCCCGGTTTTTGAGGTCGACGGCTTCTTGCGACATGACGATGCTGCCTGACAATGCGCAGTTCGAAGAAGGGCGGTGCAGCGATGGAAGGGGAGCGGGCCGAGATGCAAATCTAGGGGAGGGCGGTGGTAAAGACGACGAAGACGCCGACGGCGGTCGGTTCTATATCTAGCGATGCTGGTCCAAAAGAAAATGCGATGAAGGCGCCGCAGCTTGGATGGAGAATAAGGGCACGGGGCGATTTGATGGTAGGGGCCGGGCGGTCGGAAGAACAGACGAAAGCTGCAGACTTTGGATGCGGGGTGGCAGCAGCTGCGGTTCGAACTCTGGGTCCGGCTTATCTGTGCTCCACTGTAGAAACTGTACAGGGCAGTCGGTACAGCGAGTTAGGGGCTGTCAGTTTGGTGCCATTTGCCCTGTGGACTAGCTCGCTAGGGCTACGGGTGCTAGAACTCGGAGCTGTCCGGCGCCGCTGGCCACTGGCCGATTGATAATAGCACCTCGCCAATGATGATATCGGCTCGCTTAGCTGCATATGCCGTCTATAAGACTGAACCCAGACAAGCCGTCACTTCAACCCGGACGACGTGGATTCCAAGCCACGGCTATTCTTCGACGAACATACCAGCTTTGGCCGCCGTCAACTCACGGCGCATTCATCGCAACTCGTTTCTTCGGCCGAACGACGCGCGGCGACGACTGCTGCCACTATAAACTGAGCAGAGGCCTACCGTGCAAACGACTAGCTCTGGTCATCGAGATGGATTCCGCATCGCCCAAGTCCCGTGCCCTCGTGCGGAAGAGGTCCGACACCGACCTGATGCCTCCGCCACCCCCCGTCAAGAAGTTGAAAAGACCAAAGAAAGTCTTGAACGAAGAAGACTACATCAGCGCCCTCTCGCAAATCATCGTGAGAGACTTCTTTCCCGGCATTAAGGTGTCGGCAGTCCAACACGAGTACCTCGATGCCGTCGAATCTCGAAACACTACCTGGATCTCCAGTGCGGGCCAGAGGCTGCAAGAGGCCATGACACCGAGGCGCCGGCTGTCGCGCTCGACTCCCAAACCAGCCAAGGACAACGGGCGAACACCGACCTCCTTTGTCGGAGACACGCCCAGCTCCGCCGCACCGACCACGATTGACGATAAGCCGTCTCTCGACACCAACATCAGGCTGTCAGATTTCCAGTCCAAGTACACGAGCGAAGACAACGAGAGCTTCTACAGACTCTTGGACAAACAAAATCAGAAGAAGGCCGAAAAATACGCTTGGATGTGGAACAATAACAAGCTACCCTCCAAACAGATGATCAAGCAAAAGGAAGTCGCGGACAAGCTGCGGGAAACGAGAAGCTTGATAGACGACGGGTTCAAGCGCGATCGCCTTGCCATCAAAGACCGCGACGAGCGGCCGGCGAGGCCCGATACTTGGAACGCGGCTCCGAGGAACGGTTTGATGTTCGAGCCAGCCGGACTGGACGAGGGCGTCATCACTGTTGCACAGAAGGCCGAGGAGGCGTCGCGTATGCCCCCAAAGTCCATCATGTACGACAACACCGGGATACCGCAGCCTCATATCCCGCAACGGCCACCCTCACCAACCATGTCCTCGGTTCGGGATGCGGCCGCCGGACACCCACGCTTCCACGATCGGGACTCTACCGATGCCGGTGGAGGCGAAACGCCGAGGGTGAATGGCTACACCTACGTCGATGACGAAGACGATGGGCACGCCCTCTCCATATCCTCGCCCGCCATCGACCTAGGGCCGGGCGACGCACACAACCCCTTCAAACTGCAGCAGCAGAGGAAGCGAGAGTCTCTGCACGAACGACTGGTGGAGCGGATAGCCAAGTCCAACAAGGAGTCGTCCCGGCACGGGCTCACGGGCAAGCAGGACACGTCGACCGTCCCCAAGTTCCCGAGCAGCCCGCGCGTCTCCGCGAACTTCACGCCGGCGGCGCAGAGGCTGCTGAGCAAGATGGGGACCCCGAAAAAGGCGGCCTCCAGCAGCCCCTTTGACCAGCCGGCCCCGCCGAAGCCGCGCGGCTCGCTCCTGAGGTCTGCCGTCAGGCCAGGCTCGAAGCGGAGCGGCTAGGTCACCGAGCGGCTCGCGTGCCTGAACAGAGCACAGATGTCGGCTCATCCGTTCACGCTCTCTATACAAATTTTGGCCCCACCTCCCTCCCCCCTCATACCCTCCACTTCAGGGAGAGAAGCGCGGCTGTGGCCGACGTCTGAGGACAGGCAAGCTCTCCGCGGTTATCTGTCCGTCACAAAGCTCCAGCGGCCATCGTCGCAGAGAGGAGCTCGGCGGTCGGCACACGCGCTGGCCCACGCTTTCCCGCCATACGGCGGACAGGAGAGTCTAGATCTGGTGACATCGACTGCGAGAGGCACGAATGGTTCCGCAGGTGGGAGACTGTTCATGCGTCTGCGTCGTCTACAAAGGATTTGGCTTCGGCTCCTCGAAAGACGCCGTTAATGGATCGCCGTTGGTAGACTGTATAACGTACAGAAGCATCAGGCACCATCGTATCGGTTCGGTGAAGCCAGGCGCTTCGAAAATGAACGAATCGTCAAAAACGTCGTAAAATTTCCCTCTATATGTCTGTTATGGTACACGGCGCAATCGCCGACGCCAACCACCCCCGGCCCGAGCACCTCTTGTGTCCCGGGGGACCTGGCTCCGGGTGGCTACGCCTAAGACGGGCCGGGTTCCATGGTCCTCCACCTCCCGTCGGCCGTCCACGTGCCGGCCTTTGTGTAGTCGCCGCTGTCGCTGCCGGTCATGAGGGCGAAGCGGAAGTACTCCGGGAGGTTCGACGTGCTGTTACGCGGCCAGACGAACTCGGGCTTCTCGTCGACGTCGCCAAAGTAGGTGCGGAAGCGCTCCACGTCGTTGACGAGGACGCTGATGCCGTCGTAGAGGCTGCCGTCCGGCATGTCCCAGGAGAAGGTGATGTTGGAGAGGGCGCCGGAGTTGGCGCCAGCGAGGCTGATGACGGGCTGGTGGACCGTCGGCAGGAGGGTATCGCGCTGCGCGTCGCCCTGCAGCGCGCCCGGCGTCTGCAGCACGGGGTCGAAACCCCAGCGGGCGATGCCGTTGATGAAAAGACCGACGAGGAGACCCTGGTACAGCAGCGAGGGCCGAGTCTGCAGGCTCGTCCCCGGGAGCAGGACGAGGCCGATGATGTAATGGTGGATCCGAAGGCTCAGGCCCGGAAGCACGAGGCCGATGACGATGGCGGCGAGGAACAGCGCGTAGAGCTTGAGGTACTTGATGAGGCGGCCCTCGCGTCGGAAGAACCAGACTTGCGTTGCGACGATGACGACGAGAACGATGACGATGATGGCCAGCGCCGCCTTGGCGCCAGGCTGCTGGTCCAGGTCGTGCTTGTTGAGCCGCTGGATGGGGATGAAGTCCAGGGTGTAGTTGGACATGCCGCCGACCCAGCAGGCACCCAGCCACAGGACCGTCTTTTCCACCTGGGCCTGAAGACCCTTGAGCGTGCGGCGCACGCCCATCCTGTCGTACATGACCCACGCGACGAACATGGCTGGCAGGAACTTGCCGAGGATGTTGGAGAAGAGCGAGGTGACGGTCCTCTGCGGGGGCGGATCCAGCGCCATCCCGACCGTCCAGAAGATGCCGACGAAGGTGGGGAAGAAGAAGAGGGCGGCGGAGTCGGTGAAGAGCGACAGGACGGCGGTGAAGACGACGGACAGCGCAAGCAGGGACCAGCGCGAGTCCTCGGAGGAGCAAGTGAGGCCGGGGAGGAACTGGTACGAGAGCGGGAAGTAGGAGTCGAAGCCGACGCTCGTGACGCCGTTCCTCTGCGAACTAACGAAGCCCTGCTGCTTGCCGACCAGGTTGACGACGCCGCAGCCGCCGTTCTGGTTGGTGATGACGCCGGCGTGGATGGCGGCGGCGCAAATGTACGAGTCGCCGCGGTAGGTGGCCTCGTCCGGGCGGACGTCGTTGGAGGGCCCGCCGACGACGAGCGGCTGGTAGACGACCTCCTGGTCGCCGACGGCCCTCGGATTCAGCACCAGGTAGCTGGCGCAGTTGGCGGAGCAGCGAAAGGCGAAGCCGCTGTCGTTAAAGGGGCGGCACTGAGCGCCGTCCAGGCCGCAGGCGTTGCCGGGGCCCCAGTACGAGGAGCCGCAGCTGATGGTCTGCGGCTGGCCCCATCCGGCCACCTCGGTGGCCATGTTGCCCTTGCGCTTGACGAGGACGAAGACGACGAGCCATATGGAGAAGTAGAGGAAGAGGGCCCAGGCGCGGTAGCTGCGGCGGGGCAGGAAGCGGTCGACGAGCCACAGCGGGAAGCGCTGGACGGTAGGGAACAGCGGTCGGATGCGATACGGCTGGGGGTTGGCAGGCCCGATGGACCACTTGGCGACGGCCTTGACGGTGCGGCGGACGGGATAGGGAACCCATTTCCACCTCTTCCAGGCGTGTTCGTCCTGCATGAAGCGCGGCGTGGGGGGATCGCTGTCGTCGCCCATCTGGAGGGCGCCGTCGGCGTCGAGGGGCGCGTCTGGGTGGCCGGCCTCGGACGGTCCGCGCCCGCGCGGGACGTGGTCCTGGTCGGAGTCGTCGCCGGCGGCGGCGGCGGCG
>NJEV01000799.1:652-12258 GCA_002591385.1 Cordyceps sp. RAO-2017
CCCCACCCCTTCCCCCCCCCCTCCTCTCCGTGGTATCAGCGGCATGTTCAGTGGCGAAAAGGCACATTCGAAAAGATGTCAAGGACCGCTGGGTGCGCCGCTCATCTTGGCACGCACCTCCCCCTTCTCTCCTCACTGTAGAGCCCCGGAATGTGGGACCATCGTCTGCACTCGTGCGTGTAGTTGAGCCTTCTCCTTGTTCTTCTCCCTCCTCTGCGGGCGCCTTCTTCTTTACGGGGGTATTACTGTGAGGCGCACTGCACGCGCTCGGCGCCTGGGTGGCCGTCTTCGTCGTCATCCTCGCCAGCACCGGCGTTTCCGAAGACTCTATTCTGCGACTGGTTGTCCAAGTCCTCCAGATCAGCCGGCTCGGTCATAGCCTCAGCGGGCGGGACATTCTGGACAGACGGCGAGGGCAGCAACTTTCGCAGGCTCTCGAAGGCGGCGGGATCCTGGGTCCAGTTCTTTTCGGGAAACACGACGTTGAAGTGGATGAAGAGGTTGCCGAACTCGTGGTGACGGTGTGAGGGCATGCCCTGGCCGCGAACCATCTTGATCGAATCTGCAGACTCAGTCAGCACAGGCGCCCCTGACGCGATGGAAGACGTGACTCACCTTGAGCAATGGCTTCGCCCGGGATGATGTCGACGCTGAGCCAGCGGTCGTCGAGGTGCTCGACGTAGATGGTGCCGCCGGCGAGGGCGGTGACGAGCTCGATGTCGCACTTGTAGAGGAGGTCGTCATCTTTTCGCGTGAAGCGGGCGTGGGGCTTCTGCTCAATCTCGAAGACAACGTCGCCAGCCTGGACGCCGGGCGCCTGGTCGCCCTCGCCACGGAACTCGACCTTGGTACCGGTTCGGACCCCCCTGTCGATATGGACGTGCAGGACTTTCCGGTCGACGATGGTCTTCTTGCCGTTGCACTGCTTGCAACGATCCTTGTCCTTGATGATCTCGCCCTCGCCGTTGCAGTCCGGGCAGACGGTCTGGAAGCGCTGGATCATGGGCCCCATCTGGCGCATCATGGTCTTGGTGCCGTGGCCGTCGCAGCCCGGGCAGGTCTTGACGGCGCCAGCCTTGCCGCCGACTCCGTCACACTTGGGGCAGAGAATGGAGCGTTGAAGAGCCAGCTTCGAGATCTTACCGCGATAGATGTCTTCAAGGGAGACGCGGTGGGTGTGATGGATGGTTCGTGCCTTGGGGGGTCCGCGGCTGTTCATGCCGCCAAACATGCCGCCCATGCCGCCGAAGCCGCCGCCGCCGAAGAACTGGGCGAACAGATCCTCGGCAGCCATGCCGCCTCCGCCGGCGCCGCCCTCGAGACCAGCCTCGCCGTATTGGTCATAGACTTGTCGCTTCTGAGGATCGGACAGGATCTCGTAGGCATGCGAAATCTCCTTGAACTTCTCCTCGGCCCCAGGGTTGTGGGCATTCTTGTCTGGAGCACGAGACGGTCAGACGGCGCTTGAGGTAGTCGTCGGGGTGTAGTAGGCAAGGACATACCAGGGTGGTACTTCAACGCGTTCATCTTGTACGCCTTCTTCAGCTCCTGGTCGTTGGCCGTCGGAGCGACCTGATGCCCTTGTCAGCCCTGCAGATGAACCAGAGGAGATGATGCGACATGAACGTACACCCAGTGTGTCGTAGAACTTCGTTTCCTTAACCATGGTGGCGGGCGGAGAGGGAGACGAAATAACGTTGGTGGTTTAGACGGGGGAGTGACCGGCACCGACGGCGAGAGCAGCGATGAGGATCGAGAACGTCGATGACGAAAGCGGAGGACGGGCGCTGTAGAGAGCGAGGGAGGTTAATGCACCGGCTCGCCATGGAAGGGTAGAGAAAGTAAGAGAGAGAGAAGGGAGAGGAGCGTCGGTGGGCCGGAGGAAGCTTCCAGGCGACGGAGGCAGCTGGAATCTACCTGCTGACCTCATCTGCAAGGCAAGAAAGCCAGCCGCAGCCGAAGGGAAAGGCGCTCTCGTACCTTTTGAGCTTGCGCTTTTTTTTCGTCGTCTTCTGCCGATGTACGTGATTCACACAGCTGCAGAGGGGAGATTGCCGAATAGCAGCGCGTGCGTCAACAGGCGAACGGCCCTTGTCGTCTGGTCCTTTGTTTCTATTCTTCCTCTCCCGTTTGCAGGGAAGAAAACGATGGCCTCAGGGATAGCGGGGGGGGGACAGAAGGGCGCTGCGTAGCGAAAGCGAGCACCGCCTGATCGAAGGGAGCCGGGCAGAGGGAGAAGGCGATGGAGGAAAGGAAAAAAAAAAATCCTCTGGTTTCAGGGGAGTTGGTTCGAATGAGAGGCCGGCGACGTGACAGACACGAGTGGGCGGCTCTCTGGGGAGAATTAAAAAAGAAAAGCAGGCAGGCGACAGGGATTGCATCGCCGCCGGGTGCGCCTCATGGAACTGTATCGAAGAAAGTCGACGCTGTGGCGGTGCGGATAACGCGCGACCTCGCCACAGGCTGACCCGGCCCCCCAAAAGCGACGCCACGCGGGCCTTTCCGGGCGCATTCGACGACTGACAGCCGTCCGCCCTCAGCCGCTTCTCACCAGTCATCCTTCAGACGGCCTGGAATCTCGCCGAGCGCCTGTTTCTACGCCCGTTTCACCATCGAGGCTGGTGAGGCTGCAGGTAGCGGCCTAACACTTGGTCGTGCTGCGCCGCCCGACGCCAGCTCTTCCACCCTCATCCGGTCTCCGCAAAAAAGTTTTCTGCTAAGGAAATTGGACGACTAAAAAATGGAGGGAAAAAAAAAAGAGTGAGTGACGTGACGCCCGAGCCTCGGATTATTCCAGCTAGCGCCTTTGGCGATCCAGAGGCTCGGATTCGCCAGAATTCCCACAGAGGCCGCAGTTGCGTGCAGGCCCACCTGCGCCCGTAGCCGTGGAAGCCTAAGCCTGTAAACAGCCTTGGCCATCGTCACCCGGCCTGTCCTCCCGTTTCACTACCCTCTGCCGCATCTGTCCCTCTCCATCTCGATATCGATCGAGCCGGGCTCGAGTTGGGCGAGGACGTCGGACGAGGTGACGATCAAAAGGGAAGAGTGCGCTCGTACGTAGACTTGTCCCGAGCGCCGGCTGCGCAGTTGCCATGCATGTATGAGTGTTACTTTTTACCAAGGACGCGTCCGTCCCTTCAGCTATCATTACAACCGCCGCCGCCGCCGGGCAGGATGAAAAAACAACGAGTGGGTATGGTGGTATCACTAGTAAGAATGCCCGAGCCAAGCAATGCCCCGCGGTTCACGGCAAAACACCACGCACGCCTCTCCCGCACCGTCAGTCACGATGCCGCCACAGACGCCGCTTGGCCGACAGCAGCTGTCCGCGCAGGCGGCGAGGAAAAGTGCCCTAGAACGCGTCCTCGAACGGGCAGTCGACGCTGTCGTGGCCGTCCCGCTCGCATACCGCGCACCACTTCTCCGGGTCCACCACGCCGCTCTCCTTGCCCGCCACCGGGCCAGACTCCATCGGGTTCGGCATGATCTTGACCGGCGTCGTCGACGCCGCCAGCCGAGGCTTGACGGGCGACAGCGGCGCCGGCTCGGCGCCGTCGCCCTTGACGGCCACCGGCGCCGGCTTCGGCCCGTCGCGGCCCGTCTTGGCCTCGCCTCCGTTCTTGCCGCTGTCGGGACCGAACATGTTGGTGCAGGTCAGGATGTCGTGCCCGCTCGTCTCGCAGATCTCGCACCAGAGCGTGCTAGTCTCCGTCGCCGTCGACACCGTGTCGCTCTCGTGCATCGTGTCGAGCGTGTTGCCCCTCTTGTGCGTCGCGTCGGGCGTCCGCGACCCGTGCGTGCGGACCGGTATCACCGTGTCGCGCGAGTCTCTCTGCGTCGACCGCTGCGCCGGCAGCGGGTGTCCCTGCGGACCGTGGCCGCTGCCCCGTAGCGCGTCGAGCTCCAGCTCCAGCTCCTCCTCCCGGGCCGTCCTCCTCTCCAGGAGCGTCTGCAGCTCGGCCACCTGCCTCTCCAGGTTGTCGCGGGCAATCTTGCCCTGTACCAAGTCGGCGCCGGCGGAGCCGCCCAGCGAGCTCGGCCGTTGGGCGGGGCCCCGGCCGTCGCCTGCCGGCATCGGGTCGCGGCTGAGCGAGTGGATGATGGCCTTGAGGCCCCTGATCTCGTCCTCCTTCTGCTCCAGCTCCTTGGACGAGGTGACGACGTCGCCCTGGGCGTTGGCGCCGGAGCCGCCCTTTTCGCGCTCGCGCCGGAGCTCCGACCGGGTCCTCTCCACCTCGCCGCGCAGGAACTCGGCCTCGCCGCGGGCCTCGGCCTCGCCGCGGCGGGCGTCCTCGAGGCCCTCCTCGAGCTCCTGGACCAGCTCCTCGAGCTGCTTCAGCTGGCTCGCCACCGTGTCCACGTCCAGGTTCCTGTGCTCCAGCTCCCGCAGCTCGGCCACGAGCTCCTCGATCCGCTTCTCGTACACGCGCTCCGTCTCGGCGCTGGCCAGCTCGAGGGTGTCGATAGTACTCCGGAAGTCGGCCCGGTGGGCGTCGAACTCTGCGGTGAGCATGGCGATCTTGTCGTTCTTCTCCCGCAGCATGTGGCGGAGCTGGGCCGAGTCCTTGTCGTCCAGGCTGTTCCTCCGGAACCGGGGCCCGTCCGGGTGCTCGATGAGGGACTGCAGCTCGACGAGGCTGCTCTCCATCTCGGCCAGCGTGGTGGCCTGCTCCTTGAGCTGGCGGTCGCGGTCCTCGAGCTGGGAGCGCAGACGGTCGATCTCGTCGTCGTTGACGGCCAGTGCGCGCGAGGCGGGACGATGCATCTTCATGTTGAGCGACGAGATGGACCCGGCACTACCGTTGGTCTTGGATCGCTGCAGGCCGACATGGGACGGATCGTCGTCGAAGGCGGGCGTGGTGCCCAGTGCCGAGGCGCTGCGGGGGCCGATGCTGGGCTTGCGGTCGAGCCTGGCCGGCTTCTTGCTGGGGTCGCCGGCGGTGCCGCGGACGCTCTGGGCGAACCTGTTGGTCGGGCTGCCGTATCGCGAAGGCACCTTGGCCGGGGTCCCGATGGAGGGCCTCGGCCCGGGCGTCATCTGGGCGCGGCGGAGGGGGGAATCGGGACGGGGCAGCGAGGTCCGCGGCCGCTTGAGATGCGGGCTGGGGGCGCGGGCACCGGGGCCGAGCGAGGCGCTGAGCTTGTGCAGGGCGGGCGTCGGGGGCGTGAGGCTCGTCGAATGGCCGTTTCCGTTCCTCAGGGCGGCCGGGCCGTTGGGCGTGGGCGTGATGGGGAAGCTGGCGGTGGAGGAGCCATTGGCAGTCCCCCGGCGAGCGATCTTGGGCACGGGGACGAAGATGCCGGCGCCGGGCGTCGTGGTGGTGAAGTAGGAGACTCTGCGTGGCGGTGGAGCGTCAGCCGGGGGCCGGACAGACAGACAGGCAGACATTCATGATGGTGATGGTGATGGTGATGGTGCGCAGGGCGCAGGGCGCAGGGAGAAGCAGACGTACCCGTCGACGTCACCGCTGTTCTTGCCACGTGCCAGGAAGTCGGCGTGCAGCTCGACGCCGGCAAAGAGGCCCTTCTTGCCCTGGACGGAGCCGAGGAAGCGCAGGGTGCCGTGCATGCCGCCCGGGACGTCGACGGCCTCGCCGACGGCGACGTCGTCGGCGGCGGGCCTGGCGGGGGTGGCAGGGGGCATGGCGTAGGACGAGTCGCTCAGGACGGAGTCGAGGGCGTAGCTCTCGCTGACATCGGGGATGCTGGCGAGCGAGCTGGAGGTGAGGGCGACGAGCGAGGCCTTGCGCGACAGGCCGGGCGGGACGAGCCTCGACTGGGCGGCGTAGGCGGAGCCCAGGTCGGGGGTCGAGGCCGAGGAGGCAGGCTTGCGCAGCGAGCGGGAGAAGGCCGGGCGGCCGCTGTGGAAGGCGGCGGGCGCTGCTGGGCTGGCGGAGGAGGTGGTGGTGGTGGTGGTGGTGGAGGTGGTGGCGGTCGCGGTGGCGGTGGGAGCCATGGCGACGGCAGTGGCCAGCGGGATCAGGGCCAGAGATTAGCGATGGGGTATGCGAGAGTTGGTCAGTCAGCCGGCCGAATCAATCGATAAATCAATCAACCAGGTGCAGGGCCTGTCGTCCGACGAGGCCGGGGGATCCACGCCGGCCCCCCCTCCACGAGTCGAATGGCAGGCAGCCTGCGGAGGCCGGTTGTAGCGCTGCGCGACGGCGAGAGTGCGCTGGTGAGCGGGCGGCAGAAGGGCACTTTGTACGGCCAAGGTCAATCGGCCGGCCCAAGGGAGGCGAGGCGAGGCAGAAAGGCGGCGGTTGGCGGCAAGGCTTCGGCAGCGAGCGAGCGAAGCGTGCGATGCGTGCGTGCGTGCGTGCGTGCGCGTACCTGGCGGCAGTCCGTCCGTTAGATCAGTCAGTTGGACGGACTGCTAGACAGTAGGTAGACAGACAGACAGTCGAGCGCGGGCCCCCTCGAGCGGGTACCTTAACTTGGCACGGTTGGCAGCCGGTGCTGTGCCCTAAGTGGCGTGGCGGTAGCTTAATCCCGAGCTTGTCGCAGGCGCCAGGCAGGGACCCAGCAGCGGTGATGGCGACGTCGTGAGGTGGTGAAGCAGCGGCGAGACGAGCAGAGTCGGTGCTGTATAAAGTGCCTCGTGGCCGGCTCGCTCGTGCGCTCTCGCTCGAGCAAGACGCCCGGGCCACGGCGCCGTGCAGGGACAGAAGAAGAAAAAAAACAAGGCGACGAGAACGAGGTCTGTCTGTCTTGGTTCCGGCCTGCTGCTTGTCTCTCCCGCCTGTACGAATACTTGTACTTACTTTTGCGCGCGTGGCCCGGTGCAGAGACAGCCGGGATGGAAGGGGGGAAAAGGGGGAAAGGGGCCGGGCGGCTAGCGAGCTGACGCACGAGGGGGCCAACGCGAAGCCGCGATTGTTGTTGGTGGCGGTGGTGATGATGATGATGATGATGATGATGAAGCCGCGAAGGGGGGGAGGGGAGAAAAGAGAGAGGGAAGAGACGCTGGAATGCATCGGGCGGCCTGTGTTGACACAGGCAAGTACCGCAGTACCTCGGTCCCTGCCGCTTTATGCCGTAGGTTGCCCAGTCGGCCAGCCGCAGCAGGTACCCGGTACCTGTCACCGCCCTCTGGCGCCCCAGGCTTTGCCGAAGTAAACAAACGCTCCCGGCACAGGAACCGCTGCAGCGCGTGCGCATGCACCGTATCTGATGTACATACATAGGTACGTATGCTGTATAGGTATACATCCATGGATATATGTAGCATGCACTCACTGTATGTATAGCTGCTGCTTTGGCCCTCAGTTCGGCACCAGAGATCGGACGGGCCCGCAGCGTCGGCACTCGGACGAGGTACCCGACAATTGGCAGCGCTTCAAGCCCACTGTCCAGTGTCCTGTCGCCCGCTAGGGCAGGCGGCCATCGCCGTAGCGGCCACGGGAGCAGCCTTCTCTGTGCCGGGGACCGCTGTCCAGCAGGGGGCTGCCAGATCATAGACCAGACACAGGCCGACAGATGGACAAGAAGAGCGAGGAAGAGCAAAAGAAAGGACGGCCCAATGGCCGGCCAGTCGCCCAAGCAAAAGAGACCGGCCCTGATCGACCGGCCTTTTTCTTTGAAGCCGGACCGGCGCGAACCCCCTAGCCATGCCCGCTAGACACTGCTAGCCCGCCGCCTGTCATATTGATCAGTTGAACCCTACCTTACCTACCTGCCTGCCCTATGCCAAGCTGGTAGGCCGATGGTTGGGATGGCCTGGCTTGCGTGGCAGAAGAAGGCGTGCGGAGAGGCAGGGGGTCGGACATTGGACGACGACGACGACGACGACGACATCTTTCACACTCCTGTCACATGGCAGCTCTTCCGCCGCACCCTTTTTTTGAAAAAAAAAAATCTTCCTCTCGTCTTTCCCGTCGGGAGCTTCGGATCAGGCGGCCGATTCTCGAGGCCGAGGCAGCCGGCCGGTCGCCCCGATGATGCCTCCTCGCAGGCCGCTCATCGCTCGCGCAGCCATCGTCATCTTTTCTCGCCTCGTCGTCCTCCAGACGAGACGACCAGCTGGGACGCACGGTACGGCCGGCTTGCATCCATCCCCTCCCATGCGTCGGTGTCTCGTCTCGTCTCGTCCGCCCGAGCCCCAATGGCATCGAATCCTCTGGATCCCACGGGCGCCTGGTGGCGCATGAGGCTACCGCAACCGCCTCCGCCCTCCAATCATACCGCCCCGCTGCGCTACATGCACATATATGTATCTGTGTATACGCCCTGGCCGCTCCCCCTTCTTCTTTTTTTCTCCTCGACATCTCCGGCGTCTCGTCGGAGCCTCGAATCGCGGCTCTCATCGATAGGCTGTCGTCGCGCATCTACTCCTCGTCTCCTGCGGCCAGGCGTCGCCGCAGCTGCATAGACGACTGGTCCAGGCATGCCGCCCAACGCCTCTAGCCTTCCCCGATTCAGCACGGAGCATCAGCCGGTCAGGGCCCGGCGCAAGACATGGCTACCAGACCGAGGGGCTTCCGTCAAAAGGTCGTTGCTCTCCGAGGCTGCATGAGCCGTCGGAGCCAAGACAGCTTGATCGAAATGAGATGGCTGCCTTAGTAGTCACTTGGCCGACGCGCCGTCTGTCTTCCTTCCACGCCTCCTCACCACTCACACCGCGCTGCCACGTCGAACAAGCAATTCCACCTATTCACAAAGCCTTCGCCGTCCGAGAGAGGACAAGTTGGAGGGACCGAAGCCTGCCGCCCCAGCTGGTCGGCGAGAAAATTTTTCGTCCTGCCTCTGACTGACCCATCGCCATATCTTGCCCGGGCCTAGAAGCCGTGAGGCTGAGGTGCGCCACCCCCTTCCTATGCAGCGGAGAGCAGCGGCGCCTTTCGCCCATACTTTGTCCATGCTTCTTCGCCCACGGATCCATCCACGTGGGAGCCAGCCGGCCGGCTCGTCCAGCCCAGACGAGGCCCTCTCTGATGAGTGATAATCCGGAATGTGTCAAATCCATCCCACGTGCCACCCTCGTCTGCGCCCTCGCACCCCTGTCTTGAGCCGCCTATCAAACTCGCGCCGGTGGACATGGTTCAAGTCATGGTATTGGAAGAAAATGTATGTATGTCTGCATTGGCAAGGCCCCGACGGCGCGGCGGCCTCCGATCACACCGTCTCTCTCAAGTGTCGCTCGGGGGCCGCGAGACGACGTGCACGACCTCTGTAACCGTCCGTTCTGTTCTCATCGGCTGGCCTCGGGCGTGTCTCGTCCCCCATCTCGTCACTAGGCGGGCGAGCCGTGATCTCGCTGGATGATGTCCTCCCGGCCGAGCGGCCTTGTCCCGTCGTTGATGACCATGGCCTCTCGATGCTGGCGTCGGAGCCGCCGCTCCTCGGCAGAGTGTTCCCTCGTCCGGCGCACCTGCGCGTCGCCCGGCGGCTCCGCCACAATCTCCTCCTCAATCTCCATGATCAGGTCGGGCAGCTCCCTGATGCGCCGCCGGGAGCTTTCCTTGTCGATCAAGCCGGCCCTCTCCAGAGCCCGTATGCCGCGTTTCGACTGCTTGATGCCGGTGATGATGTCGACGATACGGTTGCTCTTGCACTCCGTGTACTCCTTGAACTTGCGGCGCCGCTGCTGCGCGTCGCTGCCCCAGTCCTGCTTGGCGAGCCACTTGTCGACGAAGTGGGCCTTGACGACGACGTTCGCCCCGTACTTGTTGATGAGCTCGAGGATGAACATGAGGCAGAACCTCTCGGCCATGTCGCGAAGGTAGTACTCGTCCCAGTGGCTGTTGTGCAGGCTCGGCGGCGCGCCGTCCTCGAGACTGAGCTCCAGAGACCTCACCAGCGCCGAGCAGGCTCGCTCGTTGTTGAGCTTCGACAGCCCGTCGAGCCCTACCGTGGTCGGTTCTCAGCACGGCCGGAAGCAAACAGAGCGCCGGACAGGCGACCTACCCATGGTCTGTCCGGTGAGGAGGGCCAGCGCGCGGAGGCACTGCATGCGCTCGTCGTAGTCGGGCCTCGTGATGCCGTACAGCAGGTACGTCGTCGTCTCAGCGTCGTTGATGGCCCTGTCGCAGAGGATCTTGGTGGCCACCTCGCGGATGGAGTAGCCCGGGTGGTTGAGGAGCTTCTCGATCGTCTCCAGCTGCAGCGCATCCTCCGTGTCCTGCGTGATGTACTGCGTCTTGGGCTCCGTCGGCGGTATCTCGTTGTGGTCGCGGACGAGCGTGAGCCCCGTGATGATGCTGCTGACGACTCCGAACGAGGCCAACCCGATGGTCAGCAGCAGCACGCGCTCATCGCGCGCCACCGCCAACAGGCTGTCTGCCCATGCCATGGCTGGCTTGGGCCGGCGCAGGGAGAGAGGCTTTCACCGTCTGCCGAGAGAGGCTCTCACCGTCTGCCGCCCTCCTCATCACCATTGCCCGAGCCGCTTCTCGGTCCGTCTATGACTCCGGGGAGGGTTTTTTTTCGGGGGTGAGAAAAAAAAACAGCCTTGGATCTGTGGCGGGGCACGTGTTTGCAGGTGGGTCCACCTCTGTGCTTCAGGCACTTCTTCCCTTTAGTCATCTCATGGCCAACAGTCAAGACTGAGAGGCCGCACTCAAGTTTCCGTGGCTACGACAAGGGCCGACTTTGACTTGAAGGACCGTCGCTTTCGAAATCGAAGAATACTTGGCATGCTCTTCACCTGCACGTCTGGATATGGTTTGCGAGGCCGATCTGGGAACAAGCAAGTGAGCTCATCGATACCGAGCACCACTACCTACGCCCCCCTTCTTCCTCACCTCAATCCTCTTATCTTCTACAACCAATGGCACTATAAGCAAAGAGTCACCTTAGTCGTCCTATGCGCTTATATTATTATTCCCATCTTTTTCTTATATGTACCCAACGGTCGCGCCCGTAAACGTACCTTAGCGCGTGACCCCCTGTCGTGGATGGAGGGTATGAATGCTTTTGGAGGTACGATAGATGAGGTGCGATAGATGTTACATCTTATACTAGTAATTACCGGGGTAAAAAATGTCGTGAGGTGTCGAGATCTAAAAGCTGTTGATGCCTAGCAATCTATCCGGGCCCGACTCCTGTTGCCTCTGCCTGCCTCCGTCTATCTCTGCCCTCCTCAACGTGCCTCTCTCGTGCGCGCCCTCTATGCCCTCTGTGCCCCCTGTGCCCTCTCAAGCGCCCTCGGTGAGAGAGAGAGAGAGAGAGAGAGAGAAGAAAAGCGAGGAGATGGAGAGACGGGGGAAGAAGAAGGAGCGGGGAGGCGAGGGAGGCGAGGGCAGCCCGGGCAGGCAAGAGGGCAAGAGGGAAGACAAGAAGGAAGGTACGGAGGCAGGCAGTGCCAGACAGAGGTCGGGTAGAGGCAATAGGAGTCGGCAGAGGCAGATAGAGGGGTGTAGAGGCAAGAGGTTACCCTCTTGCTAGAAGTTACGCCAAGAAAGGGCCACGGCAAGAGGTTTGCCTCTATCTAGCAGAGGCTTCCTCTTTCTACTAGGAAGGAAGGTCTAATAACAGAAGACGCCTCTATGTACGTTGGTCCACCCCAGCAATTTCCCTCTCCCTTTCTTCGCATCTCCGTCTCGTCTCAAGCACCATAAAAGACGTATAGAATTATTGATATAAAATAAAATAGGTAGGCCGGATGC
>NJEV01000008.1:266-18391 GCA_002591385.1 Cordyceps sp. RAO-2017
CCTCATCGGCAAGCTTTCTCGCGCCTCTTCATCCCGCAAGACGCCCAACGGCGCGTAACACTGTGGCGGCATGTCGCCCCACGCCGTTCCTGTTGCGTCTCTCCACGGCAGGCCCTCGGTCGACCTCAGCGAGTTCGGCGTGTCGAAGAACGCTTTCCTCCCGGAGCACAACCCGCCCGAGAGACTCTCGGACCCGTACTACGAGCCGTGGGAGGCCATCGTCAGCCAGTTGCCCGCCCTGATCGAGTCGGGTGCCATTCGGCGCCACATCGGCTTGCTCCCCGTCCTGTCCACGGCTCAGCTCCAATCGGAGCCGGAATGGCAAAGGGCGTATGCCATGCTGGCCTTCATGACCCATGCGCACATCTGGGGCGGCGATGCCCCTGAAGAGGTACTTGGATGTCCGGCCCCCTCCCCAGGGAGAGTGTGCGTGTTATGGTCTCTTTGAGTCCGTCGTGACCGAGGGAAAGCATTGACTGATCGATTGGCTTTTTTGCCTCTCTCGTCGTCTGATCGAAACAGATTCTGCCGCCGCAACTGACTGTGCCGTTTCTGCGCGTGTCGGAGCATCTCGAGCTGCCGCCGGTGTTGACGTACGCGGCCGCCAACCTGTGGAACTTTGCCTGCGCCGGGGACGACTTCTCCAAGATCGAGAACCTGCGCACCCTCTTCTCCTTCACTGGCACCGTCTCCGAGTCGTGGTTCCTGCTCATCAGCGCCGCCATGGAGGCCAAGGCCGCCGGCGTCCTGCACACGGTGACGGCGGCCCTGATGGCCGTCAAGGCGCGCGAGTACGGCCTCGTGGCTGACGCGCTGGATGAGCTGCGCCGTTGCATCGACGATGTGGCCGCGCTGCTGGAGAGGATGCACGAGCACTGCGACCCGGCCGTCTTCTACCACCAGATCCGCCCCTTCCTGGCCGGCAGCAAGAACATGGAGGCTGCCGGCCTTCCCCGGGGCGTCTTCTATGATGAGGGAGACGGCAGGGGCTCGTGGAGGCAGCTGAGGGGCGGCAGCAACGGGCAGAGCTCGCTCATCCAGTTCTTCGACGTGGTCCTCGGCGTCGAGCATCGCGGCCACGGCAACGCCGACGATGGTGCTGCTGCATCTTGTGCTTCCGCTTCCGCTTCCGCCTCCGTCACCGCCACCGCCGGCCAGACGACGCCGAGCTTCCACGCCGAGGTCCGCGACTACATGCCGGGCCCGCACCGGCGCTTCCTCGTCCACGCCGCCCGCATGGGCAGCATCCGCGAGCTGGTCCTGGCCTCTGCCTCTGCCTCTACGGCCGAGGGGGACGGCCTCGACAACGACGACGACCGGCGCCGCCTGCGCGAAGCCTACGTCGCCGCCACTCGGGCCCTCAGCAGCTTCCGCGACAAGCACATCCAGATCGTGGCGCGGTATATCGTCCTGCCCTCCAAGCAGGCGGCCGCCCAGGCGGGCTCCTCGCCGGTCGAGAACCGCCCCGACCCCGAGGGGCGCAGCTGCCGGCGGCAGAACCTGGCCAGCTCCTCGTCGTCCAGGCAGGCCGACGACGACTTGACCGGCACCGGCGGCACCAAGCTCGTGCCCTTTTTGAAGATGGCCAGGGATGAGACGCGCCAGGCCGGGTTCCTGGTGCGGCCGCGCCGAGCAACATGACTCTCCGTTCGCGTCATGTGCCTGTTGCTTTCAAGTTACTTTGCGCCTCATTACACGGCTCCTTTTTTCTCCTCTGCCTCCCTGTATTGCGTTCTTCTGGCCCTGCAGATGGCTTTCACCCAGCGTATATGTGTTGTCTTCTTCATTTGTTTCTTTGCGCTCGCATATGCAACCTTCCGGCTTCATCATACGGTCGAGCAGCTCGTATTCTCACTCTCTCGACCTTGTCTTCTCACCGTGCCGTGCGAAAGCTGGCTCATGGCGAGCGAATAACGGTTTTTCTGGAATCGGAGTGTAACATATAGATTGTGCCTCAAAGATATAGCTATAAACTCAGCTCAAGCTATCTGATATGTATACATAAGACCTGCCATTGCTTCTGCCAAAGAGGGTGAGCAGACGTTTTATTGCACTAAAGAAGCCAGAGAGACGCGAACATGTCACTCCTGCTGCCGCCTGCCGCCTGACCTCTGATGGCCTTGTGGCGAGTCGATGGGAGAAGAGGGGTCGCGAGGCATCGTGGACGGCCTCATCTAGCGAGGCAGCATAAAAATGGAAATGGTTAAGAGGCGGGTAAATTTTGGCTCACAGAATACCAAACGGTATCGTTTCCGAATTTTCATAGCGTTTCTCCAGCTCGCTGTAATCTCGCAATCGAAGGATTGACCTTTCGAGCCGCACTTTCCGACAGGTTTCCCCATCAAAAGCTACAAATGGACGGCTTCCCTCCCCTGCCGTCCCTATTCGTTTGTCTTTGCCTCTACTTCTGCGACCTGCCCCAAAACTCGGGTAACTCATCCTTCCGGGGTGCAACCATGCCAGAATCCAAAAGGGCGACCGAGTTATAGTCAAGTTCGAGGAGCCTCCATCGTGTCGTCAGCCTCAGTGTCGTCGAATTGCGCCCTGCCCGAGCACATTAGACACATTAGACGCTAAAATAGGCCATGGCCGGTATCCTTTCAGCCTGGACTGGCACATTCGAGCAGTATCGACCCGCTCAGACGAGGCCCAAGTTTGGTTCGACCGCGGGCTGAACTGGTCCTTCGCCTTTCACCAGGAGGAGGCCATGCGATGCTTCTACCGGGCGACTGAACGCAGATCCCAATTGCGTCATGGCCCACTGAGGTGTCGCCTCTGCATCGGGGCCGTTCTATAACCTGGTGTGGTGGGTGCTAGGCGAGCGCGACGCAGCCGGCTTGCTCGAGCGCCCTCGTCGACACTTGGGTCGGGCACGTGAGCTCGCAGCGTACAGGACGAGGGTTGAGAATCTGGTCATCAAAGCTTGACAGCTCGATTTCAGGCTTCCCGTCCGGTGACACCGGCCGAGTACGACCGTAGCAGCGATGCGGTCCTACTATGGCGAGTTTTCCGAGTACGACGACGTACATAGCCGCCTTGTTGTTCGAGGCCCTCATCAACCGCGCTCATCAGCTATAAAATATGTAACGCAGCGTGCCAGCAGCCGGGACCAACGCGCTCGAGGCATGAGCCGTTTGCTAAAGGTCAATGGCCCGCAATGATTGCCAGGGCCGGGCGCAGCACCCGGGCGTTCTCCATCTGTACATCCACGTCATGGAGATGTGGCCCACTCCGGAGGAGGCCATCGCGGCCGCAAATGTGTTGTCGACGCTCTATCCCGATGCAGGCCAACTAAGACACATGCCAGAGCACATCTACGTGCTATGCGGGCACTACAGCAAGGTCAAGAAGGCCAGCGAGTCGGCTATCCACGCCGACGAGGCCTATGCCGCCTACGCGAGCCCGGACAGCTTCCAAGTGGCCATGAGGTGCCACGACCTTCACCTGATGATGTCCACCTGCTTGTTTCTCGGCCAGTGCGAGCCAACCATGGCGGCCACAGACAGGATGCGAACCATCCTGTCCTGGAATATTCTCACCGTCCCCCATCGCCCCAAACTCGCCAGTCTGACCGAGGGCTACGCCATGGCGATTCATGTGCAGGCCCGCTTGAGCCAATGGGACGACGTCTTCGGCGCTCCCCCTACCCGACGTGCCGCTGCTCTTTCTGCTCATCACGGCGATGAACCACTACGCCCGGGGCGTCCCCTACGTCTTCACGAAGCAGGCAGACGAGGCCGAGCAGGAGCGGCGCCTGTTCCGCCAAAGCGTCCAACGCGTCCCGGCTAATTGAAGTTTTTTCAGCAACGCGGCGGTCGACATGCTCGCCGTCGGCGAGGCCATGCTAGACGGCGAGATTACCTACCACCGGTGGAGATATGAGGCCTCCTACGTCTACCTGCGCGAAGGCGTGAGACGCGACGACAACTTGTCCTACTGCGAGCCCTGGACCTGGATACACCCGCCGCGCCACGCTCTGGGCGCCCTGCTTCTGGCCAGGGGCCACGTCGACGAAGCAGAGCAGGTGTACCGCGACGATCTGGGCATCGGCACACGGCTGCAGCGCTTCTTCTAGCACCCCAACAACGTCTGGGCCCTACGCGGGCTTGTGGAATGCCTCGAGCGCCGTGGCGAGGCAGAGAGCTTCCAGCTCTGCGGTCCAAGCTGGACGAGCTTGTGAAGCTTGCCGATGTTGAAATTCTGTCGTCCTACTTGTGCCGCGTCTGGATCCTGGTTTCTCGTGCCGTCGAGATTTCGAATGATTTCGTTTTCCGTATATGACCTCGGGGAGTCGTCCTCGTATAAGCAAATCGTGATTGTGTTTCGATTACCACTGACATTCCCGTGCTAGGCGTCATGAGCCCACAATTTTGAGAGCATCAGAATCATTCTCCTTGATGACAGGGTTCCAATCAAAACGACCTTTCCGGCCTTTCGAGGCCGGATCCAAACAGACCGGCGCCAAAAGTAGTGACGGACCTGGCCTTGCCACGAAAGGCCGCCAGCTTGGAAGCTGAGGTAGGGTGCATCCACACTTCTCGGGGTCTTCTGTGCAGCATCTCTGAAGAGACTTACTCACAATAGGGCTTCGAGCGGGAGTTGCGATTAAGTGCAAACACTAAAATGATCGTTCGTTGTAGGGCAAAAGAAAGGTGTGTCTCTGAGACAATAGCTATGCGGCTTCGCATCGCACCAAGGAACCCAATCCAATCGAGTCGCACTCACGAAACCGGAGTGAGACGCGAGCGCGTGGAAAGCGCCTTCGCGACGTCGTATTGCAGCGCCTGCGGGCCTAGTCTTAAACTGTGACAGATCTGAGACATCTGAGATCCAACAACGGACTGCTTGTTTGAGTTCCTGATTGGCTTCTCCTCTCCCTCTATAACATCCTTCAGGCCTGATAGAGCGCCCATGAGCCACGATGCAGATTTTTTCGACGGTTGCCAAGTTGGGGCGTTTTCCCGGAACCGGTACTCGAACTGTCTCAACCGATTGACCTTTCATGTCAAGTCTCACCTCGGACTAAAGTCTCTGGAATCAACGCCGGAAAGACTAAGTCACGGTAGCTGCCTCCATGATGCCAACGATGCGCTGTACAAGTAAGCGGGACGTAATAGTTACGGTGTGATAAGATGCAACTTGGCCTGTGTCTCTTACGTTTCCGTGATCAGGGGACGCTCCTTAAGGCTCAATAGCAATATAACATTTTACTTCTATACGTGTAGACTATACTATTCACCGAGCGAGTACATGTGATGAGCTTCCACAACTAGCAGCGGCATTAGCAGGTGAGATATGCTAACACTGGTTCATATTGTTATATATCGAAGGTGTGCTTCCTGCGGATTTCCCCCCCACCACACAACAGTCCGGTTTCAAAACATAAATCCTGAAAGGTTCCAAAGCAGTGGCAATAGAAACCTGTAGAGAACTTACTCTTTACCGATAGAATTAGTCGAATAGATATATGCTATAAACGTATCGAGATCGAATTAATCACGTGCGTGCACTCCTTTGCCAGCATAGAAGATCTCCACCGCCACGGAAGAACAGTCTAAGCAGCGTGTGTAAGTGGGAACCGAGAATGGCATATGCACCGTAGCTGGAAAGTCCCTGGTTCTTGTGCTCAAGAACCAGCGCCGGGCTGAGGGCAGGGGCATGTATATGTATATACAGTCGGTGATGGATGAGCCTCGCCGGTTGAGGATATAGCCGCCATTGATCCATTACGTAGGAGTCAGCTACACATGGATGTAGTCGATCCCACCGCTGTCTAAACATCGACTCTACGGCTCCTTGCGGCTCAGCGAGCTCGTCGGCGTCTCCACAGCCAAGACTATACCGTTCGTAATTTCGGCTAATTTCAGAACGCTGTAGGATCGATCAAATGTCCTGACGCTAATGCAATTCGCCCCTATATTGTGCAGAGAGCCCCATAAATATATGTAACGTCACTATTATTTTGCTTTCCTCCGTGCTTGGCGCTACCACTCTCGATGGGATTTTTTTTATGCCACTACTGTTTAATACGCAAAAGGCGATACTATCGACACGGTAATAGTCGGGCTCCCCGCAGTCAGCAAGAGCCTCAGACGTTAGCGTCGAGGCGAATTTGGTAAGTTTAAACGATAAAACTTCGGCAAACCCTCGATCCATATTCAAGTTGCTAGTTATATCGTATCGGCAAACTCTTTATCCAATAAGCTAAGAAATCACTTCTCTTTGGTCCACTCCCCACTAGCTCAGAGTCCTGCAAGAGTTCTACAGTTTCTTGAGCTTGAGGTCCAGGAAATGAGAAAACAGAGAGGAAGGTTGAAATGAAATGGTGGCATGGCAGCTTCGGATCCCGTTCGGCCTGTGATCGAGGTGGAAAACCGGTCCTTCTTTGCGTCCTTTTTGAGCCTCGTGGAGTGTTTGGGCTCTTGGCAGGTCTTTTATTTCCCTGTCAGTCGTCCATTCCCGCTACACAGAGAAGGATACGAGCATAATGTTGAGGCAGATGACGTTACGCCTCTGCGCTGGTCCCTACGTAGCTGTATTCTATGTATGTACATGCAGCTTTTACACCCTCGGTATGAGGTCGAAGGCGTCTTGGAGCTGGGCCCGCTTTCTTCAGCTCCCCAAGCACACATTCCTGTGGTCAGCCCAGTGCAAAATTCCTGGAGCTTCCCAAGTCGAATTGCAGTTCAAGGTACAGCAATTGACGGCTGCATGTGGGTTGACCGGCCACTTGGGTAGCCCGCACCAGTTTAAGGGGATGGGTCAAGTCAACGATAGGTACACGGGATGAAAACCGTGATCAAGTACCATACACTGGCTTATGATCTATACTTACTGTCTTTATCAACACATATACATATTTATATACATATAACACGTGTGCATCAAACTGTCGGGTGGGTGCTCTGTCGTGATACAAGATTGAGATCGGGATCCCTCGAAAGTTCTCTACGTACATATGTATATACGTATATACATACATACATACTGTGACTGGGGCTACCGAAGCTTAATCCCAAAATGAATTCTCAAGGCAAACCCCTCACACTTGGCAAAGACGCGACTCACATACGCCCTGCCTCCGCTGCACTGGCAAACTATCCATAGATGCGATTCCGAAATCGCGAGGCTCAAGATGGGTTTCTAAAAAAAAGTAGAATCGGCAAAGTGCACCGTGATAGGTAAGTTACATAAAGTGTGGATTGAAGTGAGTAACCCTTGACCACTATGCGTGTATGTATTACATGCAGTCAGGTGGGAGCCCGGTCCTTCCCTCGGAAGTCAACATATTGTTCATATTGTCTCGTCGCGTGTATCCATACATGTTTTTACTAACGGGTGATTCTGTATATATGTACATTGCAAATAACATTCTTCTTCGACCGAGATATCCCCGCGAAGCAACAAACGGTAGAACCATGAAAGCTTCAATGTTCAATGAGATGCCGAAAGCTCCATGTAACGAACTTCGGACGCCGAGAACTCGATAAAATCATAGCAAGCGGGAAGTGCCGCGGAGTAGGAACTCGTTCGTAACATAAAGACTACTGAAGAACCGATCATTACGTTTCTTGGTGCCGGCCGACAGCATCTTTGACAATGGTATGGAACCAGCGAGACTTGCATGTAATGTCGCATGTGAAAGGTGGAAGCACGCTTACGATTTGATGCGCAGAAAGCTTATGGCTGAGTCTTGTCTATGTATTCATGTCATCTGTGTCGTGTCCCTGTATCCGGCTTTTTACGGGCCATAGCAGACGTCTCGCTACATACATTCCGTCCGCCTAGTGTTCAGAGAGGTCCGGGAGCTCTGACTGCTTCGCCTTCCCGCGAGGTCTCCCTGTATGGGGGCGGCGGACTTCCCGCGACAGGCCTCCTCGTCGTCCGTTCATTAAAGTTCTTTAGAAGCTCGGACTCCTTGTAATCGGGAGGTGGATAGTGTTCGCGAACTGGAATCGGCCTCGACTGCACAATTTCCGGTCCTGGTCTGTAAGGGGGGGGAGCATCGGCAGGGCGACGAGGATCAGGAGCAGAGACTTCGCTCGAACGCCTTATCCCTGTTGCGGCCACCTGCACTCGTCTACTTTGACTTTCACTGCGATCTGGCCGGGGTGCCTGAGACGCCCGGTCTCGTTCTCTTCGGTTTTGTGGTGGCACGCGCCTGATGGCTCCACGTTCCCGCTGGGCGGCTGGTTCCGCCTCGCTGGCGGACCGGCCACTGCTCTGGGAGCGTTCACGATTTGGCTGAGGCGCTGCCGCGCGTGTTACCGCTGCTCCTTGTCTCCCGGATGAGTGCACTTCAGCCTCCTGGGGCCTTCTTCGACTTGGCTCAGGAGCTGTCGTCCCTGGCCGCCCTGGTGCCGAAGCTCTTGACTGCGAACGGTTCGGCTCGGGCGCTTGCATGCCTTTATCTGACCGCCCTGGTTGCGCCGCCACCCGTGTCCGCGCTCCTCGCCCCGGAGCCACCGACACTACCGTGTCCACACCTTGGCCGGCCCGAGATCTTTGCGGCGTCGAACGGGTGTTGTCCGTGTAGCGTACTCGTTCACAGCTTCCTCGACACGCCCCCTCGATTCGGCCCGACAGACTGCCGCCAGGCGTTGGGAGGGAATGGCTGCCAGCAGTCCAGAGGACTAGCGGCACCAGTAGCAGGAGGAGAAAGTCGAAGCGTTTGAAGGCCATGACGCAGATGCCCGATGGCAGGATGGGTTTGATGGCAGAAGAGTAAGGCTCTCGAAAAGTGTCAAGGGGAAGGAGGAGAGGTCTGACCATAAGTTGTAGACGTTAGCATTCCTGCCTGTCAACTTGGACTAAGCTCAACAGTTGCTTTTATAGGAATAGCATCGACCATCTCCAGCCGTTGAGACCCTAGTCTTGAATTGTGAAGTTGGTGGTGGATTGGGAGCCGACATGGATGGAAGCCATGAGAATCCTTTCGTTGCGGGTGGCCCGAGAGACCGAAGAGTGGCCGACAGCATCGTCCTGTTCATGTGGGCAGTAGCTGAAGAGTTTGACTTACCTCCCTGGTTCCAGCCAGAGAGTCTAGAACGAGATCATCCATACACTGAGCAGGAGTTGTGGAGCATCTCTGCTAGTGCTATAGCCATCAAGTGAGCTGCAGTTGTCTTTGACTACATGTATAACATCACGACGGTGTGTGTCTAACCAGCCCCTGGAGAAGAATTATATCTTGGCGTGAAAAGATATGGCCAGGGCAACGAGCGAAAAGTATTTAAAGAGCATGTCTTGAGCCATCCAATCCCGCTGCCAAATACTGTTTGCTTCCAGTCTCGTGTCCACGGTATAGAGCCACCGTCTGTGACTCTCGAGCACCGCGACCGTCTTAGTACTTCTACCAGTTTCAAGACAACACATCCATCATCGATCATGTTCGGCAGACTCACGCTCGTGGCTCTGGTGGGCTATCTTGCCGGCGTCAGAGGCCTAACTGCCACTATGAGCGAAAGAGTGGCCAAGGAATACTCACAGAAATTGGTAGATGATTTGAGCCACAAGATCCAAGTCAACTGGGACAACCCACCAATAAGGAAGGAGGCTGGCGAGATCACAGAAAGTACCTGTTTTCAGCACTGGGAACCATGCTCTGAAACCACCTTTCAGGTCTGGGAGATCTTCCATAAGGGGTCCTATAATCTCAGCATCGACTTCGACGTTGTACCGCATACGAAGCATTTAAATTTGGGAGAACGCCCTCTCCGGGTAGATGCCGCGAAATCAATATGGAACTCGGTAATGGATACGAATGGTTGGGATGTCTCAGCCGATTTTCAATCTCGGAGCGGAGTCAGTCTTGGTGCAGGTCACTCCTCGTCTAAGTCGAAAACCGGTATGACTGTCGAATCACAATCTTCCTCTAGCGAGTGCATGCCGGGTTACGAGTGCGGCATTGACTTGTGGATTTATCATGCCAACTACGAGGGCGATTGCACGAACAAGCCCATGATAATATGCGGTCCGAGAATCGCCCACGACGTCTGCCCCATCCTGGATGATGAGAGACAACGAAAGGACAAGCTGATTTGCAACCAGTGGATCTTTTGGTCAGAGAAGATGTGCGTCAGAGAGGATGGGCCGCAGTTCAAGACAAACCCCTTACGGCCCTGCAAACTGCGTGTGCCCATCATAAGAGAGGATGGTATACCCCTGGCTACCGTCGTCTGGCGGGAGCGTAAAGCGACGCTAGCTCCGATGGCGATCTGGGGAAATAAAGATTGCGTCTTCTACCTCGACACACGGGAGTACTACGACTCAGTTTCCGATACCTACCATAACGCTACCTCCCGTCTGTGGGAACACAGGCCAAAAGCTCTTCTGCCGTACATCCCAGAGTCAAAGCGCCACCAAAATTGCCCTTCCAGCACTGATAGTATAGGCTGGGATGCGTACGACAAAGAGTACAGCCCGGAGCCATTATCGCCATCGACGGAGGAGGCGTACGACGGTGATCGCGACTCACAGCCAAAACCGCGCGGAGCGGATGTGTCGAGCTATGCTGCTGCTACCAAAATGAAGAGGTCGACGCCGCATGTTCGGCTAGGCGAGGTCCGCGTCAAGGTCCTCGGAGGCTTCCAGGGCTTCCAGGATCCTGCGGAGGATTCACAGGAAACAACAGATCACAAAGCCAAGGGTGACGAAGAGGAGCGTCAAGACTGATGAATTTTCGACAATGCAGCAGTTTGTTCCATGGAAGAAACAATACACGCTCCGTTCACGCTTGCCGGTGGTGTAAGAGAACATTGAATATATAGCTTGCGTCTCTGGTGCCTGGATGGCCGTGGTACATGTAATCATCATTGAATAGATTCATACTGCTTGAAAAAGCCTCTATACATGTCGCTCCAAGTCCTCATATGCTATAGTTCAGTATCAACTTGGCGGCATAAACTCGTATCGTGCATAGGCAGAGCCTTCATGCTCTCAGCGCCCTTGCCGAGCCCGTTCGCAATAGCAATCTCACGCAAAGCAAGGAAAATGCTGCGAAAGCCCAAGGTGTGATGCCAAGCAGAGTTGGTGTCGGTATTGGATAGGACAGAATTCAGATCACGCGCCGCCTGGCTCGGTCGAGATTTCTTCCACGTGTCACGAGAGGAAGTGACAGCCAGAGCATCCACAGACCAAATCAGAAAGTCAGAAGAGTCATCGAAGCCTGGACCCACGCTTTATGCATATCATATCCTGGCTGTCTTAAATGAAATTGGGCTTTTTTCAGAATCGCCAATCTGAGACCTATCTGCATCGAAAAACTTTGATACATTGAAAGCTGTCCCATCATAACCAGGATCCTCGGTCCCACAGCGTTGTCACACGAAGAGACCATGCAAAGTCTCTGTGTTGAGTTGACTGGAGGCACGTGGTTCATGTTTATACTTTGATATGCTTGGCTAAGCTTCATTTTCTCATTTTCTCGTACTCTTCTCTATATATATCCCTACGTATATGTAGCTACTCTCATTTTCCGAATCATTTGAGAATCATAGTTAATCGCCGACCTGCGCTGCGAGTTGCCATGTACAACATATAGCGACTACATATATTACCGCTTTGTGATCATCTGACGGCGGAAGCACTTTTCGGTATCTCGTTCGCTATACATATTCGGCCCGCTTTCTCGGTGCCTTCTTCGATGATACAATGCCCAAGCGCCCGGTGAAGCTGAACGTGCGGACCGACCGTGGAGCCGCTGGCAAGTGCGCTTGCGAGCTTGAGGGAGCCTCTCCCTGCAGTCCGTGGGTATACGTAGTGTGGGCGGAGACGACTGAAGCAGAACACCCACTCAGGACACGTTTCGAAGCGTGGAGCGAGGCTCTGTACAGAGTGGCGATTGCAACATGGAAGTAGAATTACTCACAGCGGGACGTCAAACCGACCATGCACAGTTCCTGCTACTGGCACTGGACTTTTTTCATGGATCAAGAAAGGACGAGTGACAGCCCTGAACGGTGACAGTCCTGCGATGGGTCCAGCCAGACCACCATTCCATGCAAACATCTCTCCTCTTACCGGCCATGGCACTCCACCGGCGACGGTCTATCAGATAATGCTGCGCCTCAGTAACAAAGCAAATGAATTCAAATGTGCCCGGCTTTCTATACGCGGCTTTTTCTCAACGACCGTGTGGTCTGCATTCTACATGTAACATTGAACTCTCGGATATCGAGGTGCAGATGGCGCGTCGGTTCATCGCTCGTCGGCAAAGTTATGAAGGCTACAATACGCGCGGTTAGCTTCGAATCAGGCCATCGGGACTCGGCCGCGGCCAGCAATCATACCTGATATCCCCCTGGTGCCCGACGCCCTTGCTCACCTTGTCCGCGGCGCCGCCCTGCTCCAACACTTTGTGCGGATGGTCTACCACTTTTGCAGGCCTGCCGTTGGCGGTAACGGTAGCTTTTTTCAAGCTCAGCTCGTCCTCCTCGTCCGCGCCGGCCTCGCTCTTCCTTTTCTTCCCCTTTCTCCCCAAGAAGTAACACTCAGGCACCTCGGTCTTGTACTCTCCGCAAAAGACACCGACTTCGAAGTCCTTGATTTCGTTGTCGCCCTCGACTGCCTCCACGCAGGCGGCCTGGAGGTCCGCAAGGTCCTGGTAGATGACTTCGTCGGCGTTGATATGCCGGGCAACCTCTTGTCGCGTCTTCTTGTGTGCGATGAGTTCTGAGGCATGGGCATGAGGCGTCAGCATTGTCCCCTCAAGCACGCGGGTGCTATTCTTACCGGAGGCGTCGGCTAGATCTATGCCGTACTGGGAAAGTGATATCAGTAAAAAGAGTCGGTGCAAACCACAAAGTTACATATAGTCACACTCACGACATGAGGATGAGTTACTCCAGGAGAACACGATGCAAAGAGCACACGAACGGCTCCGGCTTCTCTGGCCATCTGAACCTAGAGAAATGAAGTTAGCGCACTTGTCCGTCTTTGAGCGAATGACTAGGTCATATCGTGTCTGGAGCGCTTTTCTCCACCATGGCTGATGACCGAGAATTCTGCCAGCGGTGCGACCGCTGTCGGAGAGGTTTGCATACGATTTCTCGAGAAGTGGTTCCTCTGACGATCGAGTCGTCGACCAAGCAGACAACTTTGCCCTTGAACTCGGACTCAATGGGCGAGAGCTTACGACGGACGCTTTTCTGCCGTGCCGTCTGGCCTGGGACGATGAAGGTCCGGTAAACGTAGCGGTTCCTGACGAAGGCATTGGAGAATGGCTTGTCCAGCTGGTTTGCTAGGACAGCCGCTGCCGTATTGCTCGTCTGTTTGAAGGGCCCGAGTAAGCGATTGCTGCAGGGGTTGAACAGTCGGATACATGGCCAGGAGACTTGACTCGTCCGGGGAAGTGCCTACCTCGGGAACAGGAATGACTTTAAAGGTTTGGGTCAGTCATCTCTGGCAAGTTCGATAGCAACGCTGGGTGCGTCCTCCACGAACGTGAGACATTGAGGCAAGATGAAATGCGAAAAGCCACATACCGACATCAATCTCTTGGATCCCCTTGTCCCCCAACGTATGCCTCATCTTCTTGGCGAGCTTGAGGCCCATATTTTGGCGGCTGCGATGGATAGATATGCCATCCATACGGCTATCGGGCCTGCTGAAGTAAACGTATTCGAAAATATCTGGCGTATAGGACTTCCTTTCCACTACTTGGCGGAACTGCGGGGCGCAGCCTTTTTCGATGAAGACGGCCTGGCCGGGCAGGATGTCCGCGATGTTGGTGTAGCCAAGCTGCGTCAGAGCGACCGATTCGGAAGCCATAAAATAGTCCATGGCCCCTTTAAGGGTGGCAGATGGCCGGGATCCAAGGCAAAGAGGCCGGATTCCGTTCTCATCTCTTCATCGCAGCATTGATGTCATTGAGAGTTCACGAGAGCGCGAATAGAAAGAGCTTACCGGAAGCCCAATATCCCAAAACCCGTAATCATGGCGGTGCACGCAAAGGCCCCGCGGCACCTCGAATAAACGGCACGGAGCGCAGTGAAGACATCGTCTACGTTGGCTCGAGCCTTTCCGAGCTCGTTGAGTGCATGTGCATAAATGTTCAGCCTATACAGTGCGAGTCTGTCAGTGGATGGCATCCCAACAAGCACATGACCGGAAGCTACATGTAAGTTGGAAATGGCTCTAGGGCAATGCTTTTGGCTGGTTCACGGAGGCGCAACAGCACGTGGTTGACATACAGGAGCTCTGAGTCGGAGTCAGTGTTGACGTGACGACGGGCTTCGAGATCCAGGAAGTTGCGCAGCTCGGCATTGTTGACGAGATTGCCGTTGACGCTCATAGACAGGCCGAAAGGTGAGTTCACGTAGAATGGTTGCACTTCAGATCTGGAGAAGAGGGTCAGGAGCGGCGGCAAGCGGTTAAAAAGAAGCTGAACCAGAAGTTGGAGAAGGGACAAGCCAACAGGCAGAGAAGGGACAAGCAAAGCGGCAGGAGAGGGCGGCATGGGCGTACGCAGAGGATGTGCCGGCGGTGGGATATCTCAGATGGCTGATGCCAGCGTAGCCGGGAAGGTCGGCGATGCGCTTGCCCTCGGCGAAGACTCTGGCCGCCATTCCGTTGCCCTTGCACTGGTAGAGCCTGCCGCCCTGGCATACCGTGATGCCTGCGGCATCCTGCCCTCGCTGTGCCGGGGCTCACATCAGCACGCCATCGAGACTTGAACGGGGCTGCAGAAGACTGGGCGGTGGGGAGACAGCGTGATGTGATGAGTCGGGATGCGCAGGTGGCCTGAACTCAACTTACGTGCTGGAGAAAGAAGAGAGCTTCATGCAACTCGACAGCAGCGCTGCTGGCTTTGGTGTCACCCAGCTGCGCATGTTGACCAGACGTCAGCGCGGGGTCAATCTCAGCAGCTCGTCACGCCCATTCACGTTGCCAGGGTCATCGTCGATACATGCAGGCTCAAACCCAAAAGCACGAAAGAAGACGAAAAAAAAAAAAAGAAAAAAGGCGGCGCTCCATCGTTCTCTGGGGACGGTAGAGACTGAAGACGAACCAGCAGGGCGCTAACGCCGCACATATTCGTGCGTCTTGGGAGGAGGGGGCCGTGCGGACGCTCACTCTCCAGATTCCAAGCTGCAGCGAGGAAGAGATGCGAGACGAAACGCAGGCCTCGGCAGTACGGAAGAGAGGCAAGACTCTTTGATGAAGCTCAAGGCTAGGATTGGTCGGCTTTGGTCAAGACTGGACTCAAGAGCCTCTAGCTGGCCAAATTTGCGCCTGGCGACGAAAACGGCCCCCGAAACGGATACCTGTGACAGCACGTGCCGGCACACGTGACTCGCCCTCTTGGCATCACGCTTGAGCAGTCTTGACTGCTTTGTTCACGGAGGCGCAGCTAGCTATTGATATCGGATATCGAGCAGTTGCTAGTCATGCTCAAGCCTCAGCGCTTCCTGGCTTATCGACATACCGAGAGCCAAGACACGCGCTTTACGTGTCTCTCCCGTTCCAATCCAGCGCTTCTGACTCCTCGATAGTTCTGAGGACAAGATAGTCGCTGCAATTGCTCGTCGCACTACTGTTTGTCATGAGCCCGCCTGGTGACCAGATGAATCAGGATGTAAATAGTCGCGCGGCGTCTAAACTGCTAAACCAGAATGCTACCTTACCTGCATGCCTTGTCTTTGGTCCTGGTTCAACCTCTGGGCCCCTGCCGTTGCATCGGCACTCGGGCGGCGGCAATTGCCGCGAGCGGTGGCCGACAAGCGCGCCCAAACGCGGTACCGCGGCTTTTCGAAAACGTCTCGCGACCATCGTCAGCCACAGCATTCTGACATATACATGCCTCTGGTCTCGGGCTGATACCGCCCGTCAGCGCATTCGCCCCTTTCTTCTCTCCACTGCGACCGGAGCAGACGGGGCATCGGACCATGGCGGGTGCGGGCGCTCGCAAGCGCGGCGCAGTGGCGGCAGACAAGAATGACCCGGGCAGCGGTGAGCCTGCGCCGAAGCGGCGGTCATCGCGCCAGGCGTCCGCCGCCGCCGCAGCAGCAGCAGAAACAGCGCGGAAGGCGACCGATGAAGCCTACAGCTTTGAGCCAAAGGTGCCCGGCGCGGCGAGCAAAGCGGTGCGGCGCACCCCGTCGAGCGCGAGGCCCGAATCTGCCGCGAAGAGGACAGCCGTGAAGGCGAAGACGAAGGTGGCGAGCAAGAAGGGCAAAGAAGCCAAGGCGAAAGGCAAGAGTCCGGAGCCGAGCCGCGGGCGCAACTCCGCCGATGCTGATTCGGCCGACGACGACAATGACGTGGACGCCATTCCCGCCGTCAACCCGGAGGCGCCGCGGCACGAGGGCGAATGGTACTGGCTGATGAAGGCAGAGCCCGAGCCGCGGCTGGAAAACGGCGTCGACGTCAGCTTCTCCATCGACGACCTGCGGGCCAAGACCAGGCCTGAGGGCTGGGACGGTGCGTGTCGAGGCCTGCTTTGATCATGCGCACTCTCCGTCTTCTCGTCGGCGCCAAAGGCGTCCGTACAGGACGTACAGGATCAAGTGCTGACCGTCCGTGCTCGCCCGCACCCGTGACGTCCAGGCATCAGAGCCTATGCAGGTACGTGAGATGGCATCGACCGCTCGGGGACCGGTGGTCGCACGGGTGCTGACGCTGACGACGCGACGGGCGATTATCAGCGCGCAACCACATGCGCACCATGAACGTCGGCGACAAGGCCTTCTTCTACCACTCCAACTGCAAGGAGCCCGGCATTGTGGGCATCATGGAGATTGTCAAGGAGTTCTCCGAGGACAGTAAGCGTGACCCCTTCACTCTCCCTCCCCTGGAGCCCGCCTGCCCGCTGTCATCTCGTTTTCAATCACGAGAACCTCTGTGCGAGGCCGCGAGACGGAAGTGAGAGAATGAAGTGAGTGGAAGGGCGCTGACCGCTGCACCTTTCCTCGAAACACATCAGAAAGCGCGCGTCGGCCAGGCACGCCCTACTACGACCCGTCATCGACCAAGGAGGCTCCGCGGTGGAGCTTGGTGCACGTCGAGTTCCGCCGCAAGTTCGCCTTGCCCGTCACGCTGCGCGAGTTGCGCGAGCTTGGGAAGCTCGGCGGCCCGCTCGAGGCCATGCAGATGCTCAAGCAGTCGCGCCTCAGCGTCAGCCGCGTCTCTTCCGAAGAATGGGCCGCCCTGTGCCGGCTGGCGGACGAAAAAGCCGCCGAGGCCGGTCTCGACCACGACGAAGGGCGCTGAAATGGGGGGGGATGACGACGGGATCGGGGCAGGGAAGCATCGGCCGGGCGGGCTGATTGGTGGCAAGCCTTCGCGGCAGTCGTCGAGCGCGCCTTGTGTCCGACGGCCGCGGTGGCTGGGAGAAGTGCCCGGGGTGAGCGACCGACCAAGCCTTGCATCATGCCGGCCTAGCACAGACGCAACGCAGTGCATCTCAACTAGAGACCAACTCCTCGCGCATCGACCCGGTCCAGACGGAGGTGACGCCTCATAGATTCGCCGTCCATCGGTTTTGCCCCGTCCCATCTCCGCAAGGCCTGCTCTTGATCTCGATCCGCGTCTTTCATCGAGATGAAGCTGCAGAGACGGAGACGGAGCCCACAAAAGATAGGGTGCTTTCCGTAGCTGCAAGCGCCTTTTTTCCTTCGTTCTGGCCGTGTACCTCCTGTCCCCTGATGTGTGATGGCCTCAGCTGCTGCTTTGAGGCAGAAGAGTGCGGTCTCTGACCATCTGCGCGTCGCTCAAGGAGAGGACAGGCAGAAAAGGACGACGAGCGGGAGGACCGTGAGTTAAAGGAGGAGGGCGGGCCACACGTGAGAGTCGTGCCCTCTCTCCGCCGGACAGGTGTATAAAGCAGCCCGGGACGAGCAGAGCTGCGGGCAGCAGGAAGAGAGTTTCGGCTGCCGGCTGGGACAGACGGGCGTCGTTTACGATGTCATAGACTCTTCGTTGCGCTCGGGGCCAAAAGCAATACGCCCGTCGGGCGACTCCAAGACGAATACGGTCTTCCCCGGGCCGATGTCGCGAGCCCGCGATTTCGTCACTGGAGACACATAGGCAGCATGGGAAATGGGTGTTGTACGTGATGATGCATGCGAACGAGAAAACCAGCGCATACAGAGAGGGTTACGCGACGAGGAGGGGGGGGGGGGGGG
>NJEV01000008.1:18404-39518 GCA_002591385.1 Cordyceps sp. RAO-2017
GTGGTTGGATAAGTGACGTTACATGTGTGAAGGTCGAACACGTCTGGCACCGAGACAGATCAGCGTCGTGTGCGGGCAAAGCTGCCGTGAGCGACCCATTCATCACCGAACATTGGAGCCTGAAGGCGTTCAGTCGTGATACTCGCCTGAGCGACTGCCAGCTTCACCCATCCCCTTCTCCGTCCTTCCTCGCCCGCGAATCCGTCGCAATCTCTCCGCTGGACACTCAAGTTAAGCTCACGGCGCGCAGCACAGCCAACGCAGCCAAGTGGACACTGAATACGCGTCGAGGCTACATGCAAGAGACAGTCATCCGTCCTCTGCAAGGCTGCTCTCAGCTGAGGGGCCTGCAAGATAGGCTAGCGACTAGAGGCCAGTTGGAGGGGGGGCAGTCAATGGAAAGGATTCCGTGAAGCAACGGCTCGGAGACAGGCGGAATGTGTACCGGGCCGTTCTTTGCCCAGAGAGCTTGGATGGTACTGTGATACGGGTTGGTCTTCTATCTTCCAGTTGCAAGGGACTGGAACGGGGTATCAATGAAGAGGCATACGGGGCGTTAGACACGAAAACCTTGGGGGAAATGAAAGCCAGAGACGGTTTATAAGTCAAAAAGAGCGAATCTATATCGATGAATCTAGCAGCAGAGACTGGCGGGGCGGCCATTCGGTCCAAGCCGCGCAATCTAGGTGTGCCGGTGCGCCGGACGCCCTATACTGACAACAGCAAGCAACCGTTCCGTCTCCCACCCTTGACTCCCCCGACCTCTCCACCGCCAACTCTTCTCTGCGGGACAAAACGCAAATACAGCTCAAGGGAGTGGGGCAAATGCCGGCCCGGAGCTGTGCATGCAAGTCTCGCGGCTCAAGCATCGTGAGGTCATCAATGTTTTGCCAGGGCCGGCTGCGTAGCAGTCCGGCCGACGAGCCTGGCCTCGCGTCACCTGCATCCGGTACGGAACCGGGCTCCGTCTTGGCGGGCAACTTCGGCAGGAGAGGCGGCCGAAGGGGAAACGGCCGTGTCCTCCGGCTCCTGTGTTTCTGTCATCAGGTCGCGATCTGTATGGCATGGTATATGCCTACGAGCGTGCGGAACTTGGCCCACGAAGACATGGCAGCTTACGGCCCTCGTCCGCGATCAAGGTTCGAGCTCGGCTCCGACGAGCGCAGAGCGGTCTAGACCCTCGGCTAGTCGAGGCAGACCCTGCATTCCCACTTCACTGACATCACCACTCTCTCGCCCTACCTTGCTCTAGACGCATGGCACGGGCAGGGAGGGACAAAAAGAAGACGGAGACTCGCCAACGGGCCCACCAGAGGTGCGCCGGCCCATCGACCGTCGAGGACCCGGCGCTAGGCCAGGACCCCTACCGAGCCCATCGATGATATCAGCTCCAATGCCGAGGCTCAAGAGGCTGTGACCGGCAGGAACACAGCTGAAGCCCGTCCCTCGCTCTCCGGCCTTCTTCCCGCTCTTGGCGGAGATGGGCCGAGCGTCTCGGGCTGAGAGCCGGCACCTCGCCCGCTCCATTCTTCCAACGTCCGGCCCGGGTGAGCGGGGCCGATCCGGAACCAACCACCGTTCCTCGCTTTTTGCCAGAAAAGCGCCGGCTCGTTCGACACCTCGTTTCGGACGGGCAGCGCAAACACATGACACTCCTGACTTGTGTGTTCAGGTGCGTCGTGAGCCAAGGAGCAAAGGGGGGAAAGACGAGGAGCGGGAAAAAAGAAAGGAGAGCAGCGCCGTCATCATACTCCTCGGCTACGGGACAGCTCGACTGGATAGAGCCACGGCTAGCGCGCCGGCCTGCTGCTCCGGACGGATGGGAACTCTCTCGGACATGGGGACAGACGCCCCGGTCCTCTCGAGCGGGCAACTTGGGGAGACCGGGACGGCGCAGCTCGGAGGCGTGGAAAAGCAAGGCGAGCCCTGCCCGGCAGCTGAAGCGCCGGCCTAGCCTCAGGCTAGTCAAGCCTCCCTGCCCGGCGGCAACGCAAATCCAGGGTCAAGACCGGGCGCCACTCAAGGGTCCTCCGGCTGCGCCTCCCTCCCCTCCTCTGCCTTAGTCTCGCCCGCGGAGCGCTGGTCCCTGCGTGGCCGAGGAGAAAGAGTGCAAATGGTGCGATCCCCCGTCTCATCCTCTCTCTCCTCCACGGGCGTGCTGCTTTCGTGGTCCTGCGAGTCGGTCCTCGGATGGAGGTATGGAGTTGCTGCTGCCGCCGAGGCGAGACGGCTTCGTCTGCGCCCACGCTTTACTCGGCTCTCTCCCCATCATGTCCAACCCGTTTGTCTTGCTTCGGCATCTCTCTCGCTCTCTCCATCCGTCGCTCTCCATCGAGAAGCGCCGCTGTGGCCGAAGTGGCGACGGAGCCACCGCCGCAGGCCGTTCGTAAAGACAGCAGTAGACTAGCCACTCCACCCTCCTCGAGCCTCCACTGTCGCTCCTCGCCGGGACGGCATGGCTCATAGACGTAGAAAGGACAAAGAGGTCAAGGGCGGGAAAGGGAGAGAAAAAAAAAGACAATACCAGCACGGACTAGAAAGAAACATCATCCGTCGCGGGGCCGGCCCGCAAGGGACCACCAGCAACACGTCTGCTCAAGGACACTTGTTCCACGCAGAGATGGCCCCGTGTCCATGTATGTAGGTGGATAGGTCATCTCCAATGCAGTTTTTTCTTTTCTGCCTTCGGAGGTGCCCTCGACGTGAGTCCCGATTCGGACTCCTTCTGTGCCCTCTGGCCATCGACCCGGCCCATCTAATATCGTCGAAGCACACAGTCGACCCAGCTCCAGGAAAAGGGGGATGGCTCGCCGCCACGCTGCATCATCAGTTGAATAGACTTCGCCCGAAGACGCCGTCCCCGAGGCACAGAAGCCTTCTCCCCTTTCGCTTCTGCCCCTGACTTCATCGTCACCACCGCCCTCCCCTCCCGTTTCGTCCGCAGAGCCGCCTGGGCAGGGTGATAAGAGGCGCGGCAAACCCGAGACTCTCGAAGGAGGGCAACCCCTTTTCTCTCTGAGCCCCCCTTTGTTCTGCTGCTGCTTCATTCACCATCTTTCGTTAGCTTTCTCCTCGTTCGCTTGCCGGGACTCCAATTTCCTCAATTTCCGACAAGTCATAGTCGTACTGTGGCCACGTAGACGTTTCTCGGCCTGCACAAACCGTCGGGTATGCATACTTGCTGCTCTCGCCGGGCGCGAAACTTTGGCCGATTTCTGCTCCACTCGCGAACGACTCACAGGGTGTCACGACAGCTCGTCTGGCGCAGTCTGGCCTCGTCTCGTCTTGCTCGTCCGCCCACCCTCTGGCGGTGTCGTTCACGTGAAACCATCTGCAGCGCGTGAGGGGGCAGAGAGAAAGAGCAGACGAAGTGAGTTGCCGGGACGGCTTCTTGACATCATCGTAGATTGGCTCGCAGCATGTCAGCCTAGCTCCCTGTCCCACCCGTCGACAGAGGCTCTTGTTTGCCTTGACGCTCACTTCTGTGTATCGTCTCATGTGCAAACGCCAATGGCCCGCGTTCTAGAACTCGGCCAGTACCACGAGTCCGCCGGTTGTAGATCATTCGGTCCGAAGATCGGTGTCTTGATGCTAGATCGGTGTTTTGACCCTTCAGCGAGCCTTGGAAGCTTGTCCGCTGGAAGAGCCCTTCATCCAACTGTCTGGACACCACGTGGATCGTCGATCATTGTACATCAAACGTCGGCCATCATGATCTGCCCGTCGAAAGAGGTCGCTGCTCTCCGGTAAATTACTCCGTCTACACGTGCGTCATGCCCTGCCGCCTGCTCCGATGCTCTCGGGGATTGGCGAGGAGTCGTCGCAAACTCTATCTTCCTCAAACGCTACCGGACGGATTTATGTCGTCAAGTGGGAGTGGGAAAGGAGGAGGGTGGCGCTCACGGGCCCGGAATGCCCTCAACTACGGCCTTCCTCGCTCGCCACCCCGGTGGCTCCAACTAAACTAACTCAGGATAAGTTAAGACAGCTTTTCAAGGACGTGGACTCCTTGGTCCACGCAGGCTGTCTTATGAGCTCCTTTTGTTCCGTTGTCTGTGGATGCTGAGTTTTAGCCTATTTCCCCACCACGAGAGATGGTCGAGAGCCCACAAGTCATCATCTCGCACTCACCTCCGCTCTCTCACCCACCTGTACAACAGGGGAGCAGGAAGAGAAAAGAAGAGAATGGAAACTTGGCCGTGACAGCTTTTCACCAAAAGCTCGCTAGCAGGGTCGGGCAGCTTCTCCGTTGGCGCCATGCGTAGACCGACAGTCTTGAACAGCGGTGGGAGGACCAAGGGTAGGAGAGCGTTCCAAGCCCCATAGAAATCCGAACGTTAGGCGCCCAGAGCCCAAGATGGATGTGTGGACTCGCTCTCGGGAAAGGCCGTAGCCGCGGCCACAGACGTGACTTTCCGGGAGCCCTGGGAGCTGGGCACATGCTGTTGGAGGCGTAGAGGTGTGGAGGCGTGCAGGGACGAGGTGCCTGTGCCGAGCGGATATTTCATCGAGATGCCTCCCAGCTCCAGGAAGGTCATCTCTGTGCCCTGCCTCCCCCACTGCCTTGCAAGATCCGCGATCACCGCAGCCTGTCGATCCATCTTCTTTTTGCAGTCATGATTTCACCCTCCACAAGCACGGGGCGTGTCGGGCGGCACGTCATGGTGGCCGCCAGATCCATGTCGACGGCCAGCAACACCGCTGCCGCCACCCGAAGCGCGGGCATGGCTCCCTCGATGGCCTCGTCTCGGGGGTCGACAATGCCGCCTGGCTTCACGGCCAGCGTCGGGCAGCTTGAGACGTTTGTCCTGCCCGAACGGGTCTCGGGATCCGTCTCGGACCAGGCCATGGCCAAGGCCATGATCGCGGCCTGGCGCCGGGACGGCATCTTGCAAGTCGGCATGTCGAAGCTCCAACGGCAACTGTACCAGAGCGCCGAGGCCTCTAGCCGGCGCTTCTTCCGCCGCCCGCAAGAGGAGAAGCAGGCATGCGTCGACAGCCGTAGCTATGCCGGCTACATCGCATCTGGCGAGGAGATGACGGACGGCGTGGCCGACTACTCGGAGATCTTCACCGTCACCAAGGACCTCCCTGCCCGGGACAAAAGAGTTGTCGACCGCTGGCCGTGTCACGGGCCGTGCCCCTGGCCGGACAGAGAGATGAAGGCCGTCATGGGCCGATACTTGACGGAACTGAATGCCGGCGGGCAGAAACTCCTTCAGCTGATCGAGCTGGGCCTCGGTGTTCCTGCAGGATCGTTGACGCGGTACACGACGGACGGGTGGCACCACATGCGAGTTCTCAGGTAAGGCACAACCCAGCGATTCGGGCGTGAGAGAGGGCATGGATGCCCAGCGGAAAGTGTTGCTCTGACAGATGGAAAATAGATTCCCTCCGCGGCACAAGACAAACGGTAAAGGCAAGGCTGGTCGCGGCATCGGTTCTCACACCGACTATGGAATGCTGGTCATTGCCGGGCAGGACGATGTTGGAGGTGAGAGGCATCCGGTCGAGCATCAGGCCATTCAGTGAACTGACTTGAAGCAGGCTTGTTCGTCCTGCCACCGCGGCAAAGCGAGAGGTGCGCCAACTGGCAGCAGAGTGCGGCCGGGCTCAAGGAGAACGAGCCGGGCTGGGTCTATGTGCCGCCGGAGTCGGGCGTCTTTACCGTGTTCCCAGGTAAGAGGCCTCCTGCCCCCAAGGCTGCGAGCAGACAGTTGACTTTGGCGGCAATCCAGGCGATATGTTGCAGTACATGACCAACAGCTCGCTGCAGTCGACGCCGCACAAGGTCGGGCTCAACACAAGGGAGCGCTTCGCTTTCGCCTACTTCCACGAGCCCAACTTCCGCTCAGTCGTCAAGCCGCTGCCCGGATACAACGGCGGCCAGGAGCCGGTGAAAGGGATCCATTACGGCACGCACTTCACCAACATGTCGCTGCGCAACTACCCGGACCGCATCACGACGAGGCGGCTGCTGGCCGAGGATCGCTACCGGATGCTGAGCTGCGCGGAGCTCCGCGACGGCACGGACGCGTGACTGGAGAGGAGGGGAACGGAGACAAAAAGCGGTAGGCGGGCGTTTCAAGGGATATCCTAATAGGCTGCATCGGCGTAAAGGTGTGCGAAGCATGGCCGTGTCTTTCCTTTCTTTTTTTGTAGCATCATGGGCGGTATTGAAGCGTTCCAGCGCGCCTTGGGGGCATCGCCTTAGATGAAGCTCTATCGAGAAATTGGTGTGTCGTTGATTTCTCGCCTTGTCGGGACGGGGTTCGGATTTTTCTTTTAGCCGAGCGAAACTCGGCCGAGGCCCAGATACCTAGGTAGCTACCTATATGACTAAGTGGCTTCCTAGTTACATCCTACATTTGCACAGTTTGTGAATACGTGCATTATGTATAGGTATACTGGCATCTATGGATGCATCAATATGCCAACTACGGCTATAAGCCTATAACAGACACAAGTTGCCGGGACCGGTCATCGGGGCCCGCTGCGATAGGCGCCACGATGTCCAGCTACCCGTCGGCCCCAGAGGCAGGCTGCTGCGACGATCAGGCCATTTTACTGCGATACTGTACGCCATTTAGGCACTGAGAGCGGCAACTTTCGCAGCAGTGGCCGGTGAGGATGGGACGCTCGAGTTACCTTGCCTGGCTCTTGGCTCTTGGCCCTCGCAGACGCGGCACTTGGGCCGCCGTCTCGATTGGTTCGGCCCGCGAGGAACGCAAGCGACGGGTAATATATAGCAATCAGCAAGCGACGGGTGCCGAAAGGCGCAACCGTGCTTCGCGGCTGTCTCTGCAGACAGCCAGAGTTTGAGATGGTTGAAAGCAAAATGAACGGGCACGCTGACTCGCCCTTGGCCTATGTATCAAGGCAAGCCGCGGGCACGGCTTGCTCTCCACAAGGACAACAGCGAGCGACCAGACTGACGGCTGGGGAAAAAAAAACTGCGCGGGCAGGTGCTGGGCCGAGCTGCGCCGCCGTGTCATGCGAGTCGGTGATGGCGATCGACAGCCGCTGCTGAGCGACGCTTGTGATGCAGCGCGCGAGAGGCGCGGATTGCGTCATGGGGCACGTCCCTCATGGACCGGGCCGCAGCAGCCCTCGACACGCGTCCAAAAGGGGAGAGAAGAGAGGCACGAAAATGGAAAGGCCGCTTCTTCCATGATTTTCAGAAGGGGAGGGTGGGGGCTTGGCTTCGAGCTCAGCTGGCAGCGCATCTTGTTCTGCCCACTTGATACTGTTGGAACTTGGTTGGTCAGACAAGTCCGTGAGCGAGGGTGAGAATTTGGCCTCGTCTGTTTGTCTTCGCCGTTATCTTTCCCGGGGGCATATGTACATATGAAGAGTGATTGCTTATTGCCTCGCCTCTCCGCACTTTGATGTCGCTTCGATGCCACCGGGAGTTGGCCAGGGGCTGTCGAGATTATCTGCATATCGCAAAGGACTTGTCGCTTGCTGGGTCGTCTTCCCGTTGGTTGATATGCCTCAATGATTCGCTGCCGAGGGCGAGTGCCTGACTATCAACGGAGCCGACCTGGTAAGCGTGCGACGTCGTCGGGTTACATCGGCACGATGGCGCTGCACCGCACACATTCGCTGTTTCTTCCATGGCCGAAAAAGATGTGCAGACCAGTGCAGCGCGTTTTTGTTTCCACGATGCACGCCCGCCATTCTCGGGCATAAGCTCGGTCGTGTTGGACGCTGACGCGACCTGCCCCGGGCCGGGAGCCCTAAAAGGCAGAGGCCCCCTGAAATGTCGGTAGGTCGTAGGCGGGGGAGGGTGCGCTGGAGCAGCCCTGGAGGGTGCGCTGGAGTAGCCCTGAAGGGACGTGGCTGAGCACTGAAAACGGTTCTGTCTCGGCTGAGGCTGTTGAAGAGACGGACTTCGACCGGCGACGGCACCGGCGCCCGCCGCTCCACGAACAGGGTAGGTCGACGAGGTTGGTACCGTGCTGTATCAAATAGCGACAGTATCATATTGATCCATCATCCACCGCTACCACCGTCTAGGGGTGTGTGCAGCATACCTATCCGAACTGCTGCTCACTTGCAGCCGGGCCGGTGGCGAGTGTGCTGGGAGCTGGGACAGCGCCACTGCTGCGCGCTACCAGCTCGCCCCGAACCGGTTATATGGTTACGTAAAGAGCCGTGGCTGGTAGGACCACCGCGTGTGCGGCCCCGTAGCTAGGTACCTGCACCCTCGGTACTGTCTCCCTGTAGACGCGTGCCAAAGACCGGCACAGCTGCCGCTCTGCGCGTACCGGGTACCTGCCGCGCACGCCGACAAGGAACAGCCCCCTCCCCCTCCAAGAAAAATTCCATCGCGTCTCCAATCCCCTTTATCGCCTCCCATTGATTATCGCAGAACACGTCCAGCATCTATCTGTAAGAAACGACTCCTCCTCCTTCTCCTCATCCTCCTCCGGCCGCCCTCCTTTCTTGCTTCTCTCGCCCCTTCCAGTCTTCCGTTGGACGATTTCCCTGGTTGGCGATCAGGCTAATTTCGTCAGGGGCCCACGCGGGACGCCGCAGAGGAAACAAGATAAAAAAGAAGGGGGGAAAAAACAATGCTACCGGGGAGCTACCGGCCTAAGGATTGACCGACGGGGCTTGCCGCTCCGCTCATTGTCTTTTGTTGAAAATTTCCCCCTTTATCCTGCTTCTCCATCGTCTGGCCATCGCTGCTTGCCTCGACCTCGACCCTTCGCTCCTCGACCGCCTGCGGCTCTGGCGCGCCCTTCAGCGAGCGCCTCGACGTCGTGGCCGCCCGGTCGCCTCGCTCTCTGACCTCCCCTCTGTCTCTGTCCTTCGGCCGAATCCACGCTTCGACCTCCGTCCGTCATTGCGCCGCGCTTGAACCGGCCCCGCGCTTGTTCGCCCGCCTGAAGCTCCCTCTGCCTCTGCGACGCCGTCGCCACCGCGATCGAATCGAGCTCTGCCCGCAGCGCCGCCCTCTCCATCCCGCCATCTCGAACGCGACAACGCGACGACGAACGAGAGGTCAGTACAACGTCCCCTTTTGGCGGACGCACAACAAGGCCTCCTTCGCAGGAGCCTGCTGCGTCTGACCAACTACTGTGTCATCCTCCTTCGCTCCCACCATCCCCCCCGCAACGAGAGATGGTCTACCTCATCACGCCCGTCACATCGTCTGGCCTCGCGGCATGCGCAGCATCAGCCATTCACTGCTTCCCTCTGCGTCTACCGCCGTCTCCCAAGGCGTAACAAGAGGACCAAGAACAACAAAAACTTTCTGCAACACGCCTCTCTAACACATCTAACAGGCTGAGCCGCCGACCTCACTCGAAGACGCCCAATGTCGTAGATCGAGCCGGCGAATCACCTCGAAATCCGTCGCCATGATATCCACTTCCTTGCTTCCAACCCGCTTCCGCGGCGAGCCCGACCGCGCTCAGCAGCCCTCGGCGCCGTCGCGCGTGGGCAAGAAGATAGCGCCTCTGCTCCAGCTCCTGTCCAGGGTGGCGTGCCAGCATCCCATCCAGACCGTCGTCGTCGTCGCCCTCCTCGCCAGCACCTCATACGTCGGCCTCCTCCAAGAAAGCCTCTTCGACCGCTCCACGGCGGTCGGCAAGGCCGACTGGTCCTCGCTCGTCGACGGCAGCCGGGACTTGCTCGCCGGCCCCGACACGGCGTGGAAGTGGCATAGCGTGGAGCACGGCGCCGCCGACGTCGACCATGTCGCCCTGCTGACGCTCGTCTTCCCCGACACCCTCTCCACCGACTCGCCCAGCAGCGCGCCGCCCTCCCACGCCGTCCCGACCCCGCGCAACCTCTCCATCACGCCCCTCCCGTCCACCGAGAACCCCCTGACCGCCTACTCCCAGGACAGCATCCTCGCCTACTCGCTGCCCTACAAGGAGGCCCCCGAGTTCGTCTCCGCCATCCAGGAGATCCCCAACGAGGGCGCCGAGGAGACGGTCACGCGCCACGGCCGCGAGAGGAAGACGTGGATCATGAAGGCCGCCAAGGTCGACACCCGGAGCACCCTGGCCCAGTGGCTCAGCAATGCCTGGTCCGAGTTCCTCGACCTGCTCAAGAACGCCGAGACGCTCGACATCGTCATCATGATCCTCGGCTACCTCTCCATGCACCTGACCTTCGTCTCCCTCTTCCTCTCCATGCGTCGCATGGGCTCCAACTTCTGGCTCGCCACCAGCACCCTCTTCTCCTCCGTCTTCGCCTTCCTCTTCGGCCTCGCCGTCACCGCCCACATCGGCGTGCCCGTCAGCTTCATCCTCCTGTCCGAGGGCCTGCCCTTCCTCGTCGTCACCATCGGCTTCGAAAAGAACATCGTCCTCACTCGCGCCGTTCTCTCGCACGCCGTCGAGCACCGTCGCACCCAGGCCCAGGCCTCGCCCAAGTCGACCCACGAGTCGCCACCGCAAAACGTCATCCAGTATGCCATACAGGCTGCCATCAAGGACAAGGGCTACGAGATCCTCCGCGACTACGCTGTCGAGATTGTCATCCTCGTCCTTGGGGCGGCCTCCGGGGTCCAGGGCGGGCTTCAGCAATTCTGCTTCCTGGCCGCCTGGATCCTCCTCTTCGACTGCATCCTGCTCTTCACCTTCTACACCGCCATCCTCAGCATCAAGCTCGAGATCAACCGCATCAAGCGCCACGTCGAGATGCGCATGGCGCTCGAGGCCGACGGCGTCAGTCGCCGAGTCGCCGAGAACGTGGCCACGGGCGAAGACTGGTTGCGGACCGGCGGCAAGGGCTCCGACGACATCTCCCTCTTCGGCCCCAAGATGAAGAGCAGCAGCGTGCCCAAGTTCAAGGTGCTCATGATCTCGGGCTTCATCCTCATCAACGTCATCAACATCTGCACCATCCCCTTCCGCAGTGCCACCTCCCTGTCGACCCTCCGCTCCTGGGCCGGCGGCCTCGGCGGCGTAGTGTCCAGCCTGCCCGTCGACCCCTTCAAGGTCGCGTCCAACGGCCTCGACGCCATCCTGATGGCGGCCAAGGCCAGCGGCAAGCCGACCCTGGTGACCATCCTCACTCCCATCAAGTACGAGCTCGAGTACCCCTCGGTCCACTACGCCCTATCGTCCCCGGCCTGTGACGGCACCGCGGACTTGTGCCCTGAGATGAGCCAGCTGGACAGCTACGGCGTCGGCGGCCGCATGGTCGGAAGCCTGCTCAAGAGCCTTGAGGACCCCATCCTGTCCAAGTGGATCGTGGTGGCCCTGGCGTTGAGCGTCGGCCTCAACGGCTATCTCTTCAATGTCGCCCGGTGGGGCATTAAGGACCCAAACGTGCCCGACCGCAACATCGACCGTAAGGAGCTGGCGCGCGCCCAGAGATTCAACGAGACCGAGTCGGCGACCTTGCCTCTGGGTGAATACGTGCCTCCCACGCCGCAGCGTCAGGATTCGGTGACGGCAACAGACGACGAGGTGGACGCGCTCTCGCTGGCCAAGCTCAAGCCAACAAGCAGCTCATCGTCGGTGGCGGCGGCGGCGGCGGAGCATCGGTCGCTGGAGGAGCTGGACAGGATGCTCGCGGAGAAGCGTGCGCACGACATGACAGACGAGGAGGTGGTGTCTATGTCGATGCGCGGCAAGATCCCCGGCTATGCGCTCGAGAAGACGCTGAAGGACTTCACGCGCGCCGTCAAGGTCAGGCGCATGATCATCTCGCGGACCAAGGCAACCGCCGGGCTGACCAACGGCCTGGCCCGGTCGAAGCTCCCATACCAGAGCTACAACTGGGAGCGTGTCTTCGGGGCGTGCTGCGAGAACGTGGTGGGCTACCTGCCGCTGCCCGTGGGCGTGGCTGGCCCCCTCGTCATCGACGGCCAGAGCTACTTCATCCCGATGGCGACGACGGAGGGCGTGCTGGTGGCGAGCACGAGCAGGGGCTGCAAGGCCATCAACTCGGGCGGGGGCGCCATCACGGTGCTGACGGCGGACGGCATGACGCGCGGCCCGTGCGTCAGCTTCGAGACGCTGGAGCGGGCGGGCGCCGCCAAGATCTGGCTCGACTCGGAGGCGGGCCAGTCGGTGATGAAGAAGGCGTTCAACTCGACCAGCCGGTTCGCACGGCTGCAGACGATGAAGACGGCCATGGCCGGCACCAACCTGTACATCCGGTTCAAGACGACGACGGGCGACGCCATGGGCATGAACATGATCTCCAAGGGCGTCGAGCACGCGCTCAGCGTGATGGCGACGGAGGGCGGCTTTGAAGACATGTCGATCGTGTCGCTGTCAGGCAACTTCTGCATCGACAAGAAGCCGGCGGCCATCAACTGGATCGACGGCCGGGGCAAGAGCGTGGTGGCCGAGGCTATCATCCCGGCCGAGGTGGTCAAGGGCGTGCTCAAGAGCGACGTCGACTCGCTGGTGGAGCTCAACGTGTCCAAGAACCTGATCGGGTCGGCCATGGCCGGGTCGATCGGCGGCTTCAACGCGCACGCGGCCAACATCGTGGCCGCCATTTTCCTGGCCACCGGCCAGGACCCGGCGCAGGTGGTGGAGAGCTGCAACTGCATCACAACGATGAAGAAGTAAGCTCCCCCTTCTTCCCATCATCACTGTCTTTCGACCGTTTCGGACAACAAGGATTTCCCCCGCCGTCCCCTCCCCCCTGACTCTCGAAGGCTAACCTTTCCCGCCCGCACTGCAGCCTGCACGGATCGCTTCAGATCTCGGTCTCGATGCCCTCGCTCGAAGTGGGCACGCTGGGGGGCGGCACGATCCTGGAGCCGCAGAGCGCGATGCTCGACCTGCTGGGGGTGCGGGGCTCGCACCCGACGAACCCGGGCGACAACGCAAGGCGTCTGGCGCGCATAATCGCGGCCGGGGTGCTGGCGGGCGAGCTGTCGCTGTGCAGCGCGCTGGCGGCAGGGCACCTGGTGAAGGCGCACATGCAGCACAACCGGAGCGCGGCGACGTCGCGGGCGGGCACGCCGGCGCCGGCGCCGATGACTCCCGTTTCGCTGGCGATGACGAGCGCGCAGGAGAAGTCGTCGACGCAGCAGCCGCTCAGCGCGGCGGCGCAGCAGAGGTCGAAGCGGTGAAGTGAAAAAGAAAGGGAGAGAGGGAGGGGACGAGAAGACGCTCGGGCTCGCTCGGCTCAGCCATGGCTTCTCGAGGCGTTATGCATGACGCAGCGTGTCAACAAGGAGTTGATTTCTCTGGTTTTTTTTCTCCTTTGCCCCGCACGACTTGCTTCCCTTGTTTCTATCATGAAAGAAAAAAAGATGGGATGGGAGAGGACTCACGGCTGCCCCGGGACCGAGACAAGGGTCGACGTACGCAAGACATACCGTCGAGAGTAAATGTTATGATGGTGTACATACACACACATAAAGGGACAGTACTTGCTACCTGGTAGGAGAGAAAGGTGGAATGTGGCGGGGCGCCCCCGACGGATATACATAGATGTTATAATATATATTAATCCCGTACAGAGTGCGATTTCGTCGTGCCCTGTGGCCGTGCAAGCCGAGGCGCAGATACGAAGACAATGACACGGATGATGAAGCGAGGAAGCACAGCAGCGAACGTGCCACGTGCCAGCGCACATCGGCCAACTAGTCTCGGGGGGTCGGCGCCGGACAGGACGGGCGAGACAGGGCCCGGACCCTGGCAACCTCGGGCCCGTCGACGGAGACGAGGCGAACGCCCTTGTCGAAGACGTGCTGGACAGAGGCGGGCCAAGCATCGGGATAGACAGGCCGGGTAGCCTCGCGAACGACGTAAGTAGCGAAGCCCTCATCGCGGGCATGCTCAGCCGTAGCAGCAACGCAAAAGTCAGCCGCCAGCCCAACAACAAAAACATGCGTCACAGCCTCGGCGCGCAGCCGCTCCGCAAGCCCCGTCTCAACCAGCCGAAAGGGGTCATAAAACGCCGAGTACATCTCCAGCCGGCGGTCAGTGCCCTTGTCGACGACGCCGTCGAGGCAGTCGGCGCGCAGCTCCGGCACGAGCGCCGCGCCGGGCGAGCCGGCAACGCAGTGCGTCGGCCACAGCAGCGTGTCGTAGCGGCGCGACGGGTCGTGCGGGTGCACCACCGCCGCCGTGCTGCCGTTGCGCAAGCCCGGGTGGCTGGCGGAGAAGGAGATGTGGTCGGGCGGGTGCCAGTCGCGCGTTGCCAGCCGCAGCGCGAACGGCAGCGTGAGCAGCAGGTTGACGATGGAGGCGATGGAGCGCCCCTGAGGCACTGCCAGCGCTCCGTGCTGGCCGTTTGTTCTTCAGCTGGAGCCGGGCGGGGGGGAGGGAGAGGAGCGAGGGGCGTACCGGTGGACAAAAGTCTTCTTGGAAGTCGACGACGAGGAGCGCGGGCGTGAAGGGCACGGCGCCGTCGTCGTGAGCGTCTGCCATTTTCTGTCCTTTTCTTTTCCCCTCGCTTCCTTCTTATTGGAGGGATCAGGGCGTGGAGAGGAGAGCGGTCGTCGTCGACGGCGCTCAGCCGGAAGACCCCCCGCGGCTTTATGGGTGAGGTGCGCGATATTGGTTTCCAGGTGCACGTGGAGTCGCCGGTTGGGATGCCCCGGTGCAGGGTAGCTTGCCGCTCGCGTGGCGGCGAACAAAGCGTCGTCACGGCGGCCCGCCCCGATGCTGCCGGAGCAATGAATGCTACTCGTATTAGGTATAGGATATACTTGAGTGAATGCTCTTCATACGTACGAGCACGGATACGTAGGTAAACAGAAAACATAAAAAAAAAAGAAGGGCAAAGGTCGTTCGTGTCAGTGTCAGACAGACACAACGTGGAACTCCCATCACCATACAGGTAACAACACCCCAACGCAACAAACATAGTCACCACCAGCTCCAACCCCTAAAAAGACCCTGAACAGGATACCAAAAAGAAGCGAAGCTTTGGATCTTGCTAGGAAAAGCCCGATGCGGGGGTCGAACCCGCAACCTTGAGATCCACTCGTGCCTAAGAGTCTCACGCTCTACCGATTGAGCTAACCGGGCATCCCCGCCCAGCGCGCGCCCCGGAGCACCGCCGGCGGAGCTGCCAGCTTCGTGTGAGAGCCGATGGACAGTAATCGCCTTATCAACCCTTCTTCTCCGCCCGCCGCACGACCGCCAAAAAAATCAATGCGGCGCAAGGGGTGGGCGCATCGCCGCCGTCGCGCGATAAACAAGGGCAAGGGAACGGGACCAACATCCGGAGCTCCCCGGACACCGGACTCGGACTCCGGACCCGGACCCGGACCGCTGCTGGTGCTGCCCTACTCATTCTTTCCTCGTTGTCCTCGCCCTCGCCGGGACCCCTGTGTTTCATCGACAATACAATAGCGGCGACGGCCCGCCGCTAGTGCAACGTCACCGCCCTTCCTCTCCCGCTTTCGGCCTCGCATCGGCTTCGCATCCGCATCTGCCTCTCCACGATTCCTACCTATAGGCTACGCACACTTATCATATATGCATATCGTATGCAGTCAGGCACCGACAGCCCCACACGTCACTCTCCAATATTAGCGTCAATATGCTACCTCGCTCGCTCCGCCCCTACATACTACCCTGGCCTCCTGGCACCCTTGCGCACTGGCACCCCTTCCTTGTTCCATCTCTTGCGGCTCGACTCGAAGGAAGACACGAAACACACAAGATAACCATGCAGGCACCGGGCCAGACGGAGAGGAGGCGAGTACCTGCACCTTGTTTGTCCTACTCTGTTCGCTCGCCTGCCGTCTTCCAGCTGCCGTCTCACAGAGCCCGCTCATTCGCGCCACTCGTCGCCGCTCCTCATGCCCCTCGGCATCCCTTGGCCGCCGGCCCCCGATGTCGACGGCGATGACGCGCCCGCCGCCGCGCGGCCGTCGTCGTCGTCGTCGTCGTCGAGCGCCTTGGCCAGCTCGTCCGGATCCTGCATCTTGGCGTCCGGGTCAAGCGGCTCGTCGAGCTCGGCATCGGCCCGGTTCCGCCTCTCCGTGTCCAGGACTCCCTCGTCGGCGCTGACCGAGATGCCGCGGGCTCCCCACTTGGGGCGTCCGTCGCGCCTGGCCTCGCCGCCCTGGCCGCCCAGCGACGGGACGTTCTCCTCGTCGTCCATCTGCTCGGCGTTCTTGCCAAAGATGCGGCGCAGGAGCCATCCCCGACGCAGGTCGTCGGCGTCGACGAGGCCGCCGCCGCGGAGCTTGACCCGCTGGCGCGTGTAGTAGACCCAGGCGAAGTCGATGTAGAGGGCCGTCTGGATGATGCCGAAGATGACGGACACGGTGTCGGGCTTGCGGTTGTCGAACTCGCGGACGAACCAGTTGAGGCAGTACAGGGCCCGGTACGAGCCCAGGGCCAGCAGGTAGAAGGAATCGATGACGGTCGGTACCGTCGTCTGCCGGAGCAGGAGCAGCTGGGGCAGGACGCAGCACGACTCGAGAATCTCGGAAAAGACCCACATCCACTGCGGTGACGTCCACGTCAGCACGACGACGAAGACGGACGGACGGCAAACAAGGGCCACCGGCTCTCACCGATCGGAAGCTCCAGATCTTCTCAAAGATGAGCATGGCAAAGGGCGACAGCAGGGCGGAGCCGCCCAAGACGGCGGCGCCCAGCTTCCACGAGAGCTCGCGCTCGCGGGAGCGGGGGAAGAGCCACTGCATGACGCCGAGGATGTAGAAGGAGGAGACGATGTAGAAGATCTTGAAGAGCAGGTTCCAGGTCGAGTGCTCGATGAAGATGTCGAGGTAGCGGGTGCAGAAGACGAGGGCGTACAGGGCCTGGGTGATGAAGGAGACGCCCTCGGCGCTGCGGTTACGGTGCATGCTGACGATGAGGATGCATTTCGACAGGGCGTGGGACAGGTCGCCCATAATGCGGAATACCTGGGGCCGGCCGGGAGGGGTCAGCGTCGGCTGGCTGGCGGAAGAGGAAGACTCACGTTCCATGCCGTCATGGTGAGAGGGAGCGCGCGCGAGGCCGTCGCACGCTGCCAAGCGTCGCCGAGACGCGTGTCTGGGAGGAAGTGTCTGGGCGATCTCTACCGGGCCTTGGGCAGGGCGGTGGTGAGCGAGCGGCAGCGCTTGTTGGGCGGCTGTGGATGACGATGGTTTTAGGGGACGTAGCTTCTTGCCTGGGCCCTGGGCTGGGATGGGGCCAGGCTGCCGGCAGAGCAGGACGGGGTGCGATTAGTCATGAAGCACCCACCTCAATCCCTCTGATCGTCTGCTTCTCTTGCTGCTTCCCCCAGGCCTGCACTGCAAAGCGAGAGCACCAGGCAGTCAGAAGGGCCGGTCTGCGATGAAGCCCAAGGGCGTTGGGGGCGATACGTGTGAGGCGTGCGCGAGAGAAAGAGAGAGCCGCGAATGAGGCAGAGTGAGGCGGATGCCAAGGATCTGAGAGGAAGAGAAGGGGGGGGGGGATGTCCAAAGTGGAGCTAGGGAGCTGAGGAGGCAGGGTCGGGGCGGAAGAACGTTTCGGCGCGTCGCTCCGGTACAGAAGCGGGTTCGTGCAGCTGGTCCGTGCAGCAGCTCTCTGCGGCCGCTTGATGGTTGGCAGGCCGTCCCGCCTCTTGCGTATCTTCCGTTAGCCGACTGATGCGCTCTTTTGTCCGAGGCATGCAGAGGATTGTACGCATCAAAGGAACTGTGCATTCTCCTGCTAGCTGCCATGGACGTCGACGGAAGTCGAAAGCGTAGATACTCGTCCTGCGTCTGGCTTTTGCCGTCTACGTTGAAAGTGCAAGATTTCGCCACAAGACTATATGGAGACTTTTGCCATATACGCCCAGTATACATGTAGAAGATTGTAACAGAGTTAGGCTGGCCAAAGACTACACATATCTAGTACGTTCCATACCCTGCGTCATACTCTTACTATTTATATCCAGAGTATCGTGCAAGGTTTTGCCAGAAGACCTTATATAAGCTTTTGCCATATATCCACCCAGTCGAGTGGTATTGCAAGTTTCACGCAAAAGATTCTATCAAGTGTATGTATGACTCTTACTACAGAAGACTGTGCGTAGCACCGTGCAAAGGGCTCTACGCCCCGCCGCCGCTGTGTGAAAAGTGCAGTGCGATCTTGCTCCAGGTGCTGCATCCGACACTGTACGTCTAACAGCAGATACCTCGTCCTCCCTCGCGCCGGTGCCTGTGCCTGTGCCTGGACCAACGGCCAACTGCCGCCGGCCGCTACCCCCCCCGCTGTGGAGAGAAGCAACCACTGCCTCGGAGCCGTCTTTAAAACAACGTCGGTTCACGGCCTTTGCCAGCCGACGGCCCAAGACGGAGGATAGACGGATCCTGTCTGCTCAGGGAAAACGAAAGCAACAGTAACGAAAAAAAAAAAAGAACCTCGCCTGCAGCTGATTTCCCGAATTTGGCCGACGTACTTGCAGGTGCCTGGCCGCCAACCCTCGCCCGCAAAAGTAGATTGCACCCCTTTCTCACGCTCCTTGGCGAAGCCGCGGTGTAGAGACGCCTGCCGACGACGAATCAGTCAGCATTCCGCTATGTGAGTTACGCTTGCCAGAATAAGACGCTTTTCAGCGGATAGCAGGTTTGCGAAGCGCGTATGGTTCGCCCTGTAGCTGCCTTCCCGATCGAAATAAAAAAAGTCGTACAAAGAGCTGGGAAGACGTCCTCGTCTTCTTCTATACTGGGAAGGAGCCAAGGTCACTCGATCCTCTGTCATAGCCTTCGTTCTGCTTCCTTCATGTCCCGCCGCAGAGAGGCCCTGCCCCGACGGACCTGTCTCATGCCCTGCCCCAACCACTTACACTGGCCCCCGTCCCTTCCCAGTTGCCAGGTCTCGCCTGGTAGACGGCATATTCTCTTCGGCTCCTCTGCGGAAGCTTTTTCCTTCTCAGTTTTTGGCAGGGACCCGCACTGGCAAAAAGATAGTTTAAGCCCCCAACTCTTCAAAAAGCAGTGCGAACTTCATGAACTGGGACTGGGCGGTGAGTGCCCGGCAAGTCACTCTTTGTCGCCCTGTCATCCACGCCAGCGAGATATGGGCGAGCCTACCTGGTGAAGCAAAGAAATTCAAGAGAGGAAGGATATGTTTGGATATATGGCATGCCCGCTCTTTGGCTTCCCTTTTGCTCCAGATGCGTAGAGCGATCCGTTGCCCGGACAAATCACATATACGCCATGCCATAGCGATATTCCTGTGCGGGTCACAGAAAGCCACTTCTGTGGAAAGCATTTATTCCTAATGGAGGAGGACCGCAATGGCAACACTTTGGCAACGCCACTCCTTGATATCGCTCTCGGCCTCGACCAGACGGGTGCAGACCCGAAGCCGCAAACTCCAGACGTGAAGCCTTGCCCGCCTCGTCTGCTCAAGCCCCCGGAACTCAGAAAGTCATGAAGCGGAGATTTTCTATCAGAGTTCGGCTCATGATGCCAGTCATACTTCTGGGACGGCTATAAGAAGGGGCCTTCCCCCCCAATCCTGGCCCCGATTCTTTTCCCTCCTACGCCTACATGTCTGGGAGACAATCTGGTCAACCATTCACACATGACCTCTGACTTCTACAGCTACCCACACTTTGGATCACTCACACCTTCAACCATTCACATCCCCAACCACTTAGGAATCGCCTTCTAATATCAACCGCTCCTCTACATACAACGTCCATCCTGAATCTCGTACTTCCTCCAGTACATACTCACCTGACCTATAACCTCGTTCCCTTATCTATACCTTCTATACCTTCCACCACCCCTTCAACTACTCTCACATAATATCTCACCACACTCCTCCATCTACCACACTCCTCGGTCTACCACACCCTCGGTCACTAGCCACACATCTCGTCAAGGCTCTTCCATCATCCACGATGTCGTTCAACGCCAACCAGCAAGGCGACTCTTGGCTCTACTTCGGCAACATGGACCGTCTCGATTACATACTGCGCCTCAGCTCGGCCCTCGTCGAGCAGCAGAAGGAACAGTTGCGACAGCACTACTACTCACAGCTGCTTCAGCAGCAGCCCTACTTCCCGCAGCAGCCACAGCGGCCGTACTCCTACCCACAGCACGGTCTGCAGCAGCAGCCCCCGCAGCTCTGTCCCTGCGGCCTGCAGCAACACCCGCCGCAGCAAAATCAGCCGCAGCAAAATCAGCCGCAGCAGTACCAGTCGCGGCAATACCAGCCGCGGCAAAACCAGCCACAGCAAAACCAGCCGCGGGAAGACCAGACGCGGGAAGACCAGACGCGGGAAGACCAGACGCGGGAAGACCAGCCGCAGCAGAACGAAGCCAACGACACGGCGAACCCTGAAGTCCACCAGCTCTACACCTGCACAAGCCCGGACGGCCGCATCGTCTACTTCTGCTCAGCTGAGCCGCAGCGGCCTCAGCAGCAGTGGCAGACGGAGCCGCATGCCTTGGAGGGGGACGCCTTGTCCGGCGGCGCTTCTCCCTCGGGACTGCTGGGGAGGATGCCGAGAGCGACGGGGAACCAGACTCCTTCCGCGTGGCCCGCCCACGCCGCCCACAGATTTCTTCGGCGATTTCCGCCGCCGAATTCTTCTTCTTCCTGGCCGTCTCCTCGTCCGACGACCGACTAGACGACATGATTTAGTAGCAGGAAAACCTGTAAGGTAATGAGCGTTAGTACGAACATAACGATTGAAAAAGCTGGTATACCTATTAAGGAAGGTATACTTACTATTATAACTCTAAAACCATTAGTTATAATAATCACCCCTATATATATTCCTAGTATTATTATCTTAAGTATATCTATAGCAAGTTCTTTTTCTACTTAGCTTACCGCTTTCTCCTTTATTACTTTATATTATACTTATCGCATAACAAACCTACCTAAGTATTTTAATAAAAAGTCTTATTTACTAAATACTTATACTCTACTAAGGTGTTTATAATAAGTTTTAGTTTAGCGCGCTATTAGGGATAAGGTCGAGTGCTAGCCCCCTACCTCTTCTATCGTCTCGTCGCCCCGATTTCTCGGCTCTATCCTCGACGACGGAGGCGTCGATGACCTCCTTAGGCGCGTAGGGCACGAACTGGATGTACTCCGAAAACGAGCGGCGAGCGCGCACTCCTGACCGACGAGGAGTATATGCTAAAGCCGAGGCGCGTCAAGGCCAAGGGCTCTGCCAGGATCGATACGAACCTAGGAGAATTAAAAATAGGCCGGATGCCCA